>PVJA010006318.1:0-18052 GCA_004027025.1 Myocastor coypus
AAAGAAAAAGAAAGACAGAGGAAAAAACTCCTTCGAGAAGAAGTTGAGCCTCCATTCTTTGCTGACGCCCCTGCTCCGACGCCTTCGGGAAAATAACCAGTCGGGGTCCCGCGAGGCGTGGAATGGCTGGGAGCTTTGTTTGGACTCTCCTGGGGCTCAAGACGGGCAAAGGACCATCTGTTACGTGGGGCTGGAAATTGCCCAGAAATATTGCCTGTCAAGTGGGAACTTGGAAGTTGGGCAAACTTTAAACTCCGCCCACCCCTAAAAGGATGATGGATGTGTGGGCTGGCTTCTCCCTCCTGCCTCCCGCCTCCTCCCTCCTCCCTCCTCCCTCCTCCCGCTCCTTGCATAAAACCATAGTGTTGTAACGCCCTTGATGAACCGTGTGCCCTCGGTGCGCACGAGCAGAGGCGCTTGGCTTTCTGCGCTTCAGAAGTCAGGATTTGTAAGCACTGAAAGTGGAGCGGGTTTTCCTACGCGCCCCAGCGGTCGAGCAGTTACAAAGGAGGGGCTGGAGCTCGCCGCCTGCCTGGTAGGAACGCAGAGGGGCTCTCCAGAATGCCATGCCAGGGAAGCTCCTAGCTCCCGCTCAGCACTTGTAACTGCTGCCACAGACTGCGGGGGTCTTTCCCCTTGTTTGCGTCTGTGCTCATGTCTCAGCAGCTTTGTGGAAGAATTAGCGGAGGAACTGATTACCAGACTCGTATCTTTGTATCTGTATCTGTGGGTGTGTATCTTACTGTCTGTCTTGGGCAGTCCTAGGAGATATTTTGGTCGACTTTATGTGTGTTTTGAAGTTAGAGGTGTCAGGTTTTTTTTTTTTTTTTTTTTAATAACAAACGTGAAAGTATGCCAGAAAAGATGGGTGGAGAGTCTTGGACACTCCCCAAAATGTCTTCAAGCTCATGTTTGTACAGCGATTGGAGAAATGAAAGATTAAGCTTTCTAACACGAGTTCAGAAGCTTTCAGGAGGTGTTCCGTGCCATGGTCCCTTCTGGGCATGCGTCCGTCATGACACGGAGGCAGCCGGGACAGTACCTACAGCCAGCCCTGCGCATTCTTCCACAGAATCTCTCCACAGAGCTCCCTGTCCTGTATCCCAGCATTCTCGCGCTGTGCAGTGTGTGGTATATGACGACTTCCTGTCTGAACAGCAGAATTTTCAACCCCTGGGAGAGAAAAGGAGAGACAGGCAACTAATGTTCTCCAGCTGTTGCAGTAAATGCTACCTCTGCATTTTCACTTCAGCTGAAGTCAAATTTTACCGGGATCAGATTTAGATACACTGTGGACTTTTATAGGGAAAAAAAATCTCTCTTGCTCAGCTGATTGAAGGGGACCAATAGGAAAATGTGGGCTAAGCCTGTTAAGCTTTGGCCGGAGATACACTGGGTGTAGTTTTCATGGGCTCTTCTCAAATGGGTCAAGAGTCCTCTATAACAGACTAGGAAAACAATACAGCATGACGATCTTTCCCCACCCCCTCTCCCGTTGTGTCCTTGCTAAGTAAGGTTCTGTAGAAGGTGTCATGGCCAATGTTGTGATGTTGTGTTGTCCAGTGATAAAATCTATGCAGATAAGCCGGTTGAATGTGGTATGCCATCTTATCTATAATATCGAGAAACAAAGTTATTCTGGGTTTAGCCTCACCTTAGCAGGTTCAACAGGAAGCAGCTTCCAACCCAGGGTCCCCTGGGAGAGTGTTTGAAAGGGAAATCTTAGATCCTATGGGAAACTCCCTGGTCTCCTCATGTGTGCTCTAAAGTTCCAGAATGTTCTTTGAGTGGGGGGCTAGCTGGAGCATTGATTTGGGATTGTGGACTTTCATTCCGACTTCTACTCCTGGTTCTTTGTTTTCTAATACACAGAGAGGAATTCCTCAGTGGCTTGGGCAGTCATTTCCTGTTCCTTGGCTGGGGTCTCTTATTTCCTGTTACTCTCTAGCGATGCTTTACTGGACCACTTAGGAGAAGATTAGCCCCAGGACGACCGCTATAACTAATAGGGAAGTTAGGGCTTCCACTGCTGAGAATTCAGCCAGATCCTGCCTTCTGTTGAACCCCTCTTTTCCTCTCAGCTCTGTCTTCCTTGCATAGTTCCCACCTGTCCTCTTTGGTGGATCCTTAAGTCCCTGCTTTTCTCCTTGGATCAAAGTTTGTATAGTCCCAGAGTGTCCCTTTCCAGAGTGCTTTGTTGTTCTAAACCATAGTGAATATTCAGACCAATGATCTAGTTAATAAACCTGCGCCCTACTGCCTTTAGGCAAACTTGAATTGTGTTCTAGCAAAACAAAGTTACCTGGGGGGTGGGGCTGTGCTGGAAAAAAAAAAACAAAAACAAGCCTTACCATTACTTTTAAAAAAATGTATTTAGTACAGGGTCTCACCACATAGATTGGACCCATAGTGATCCTCCTGTTTTCAGCATGCCAAGCACAGGGATTACAGGTGTGCACTGCCATGCCCAGTCTCAATCCCTGTCTCAGTGTGCCCCCGGGGCAAGCCAGGCACAGCAGGCTGGGTATCGAACCCCAGCCCCTCTGCCTAAGCAGGTGCTTTAGTTTGCTGAGCTATCAGGCCGGTCCTACTTTAACCATTCTTGATCCTCAGCTTTTGTCTGAATGACTAGCATATTCTGGTAAATTCATTTATGAAAGCCCAAGTTTTTCTTTTTATCTTCTTTCAGAAAGTGTAACTTATAGCCAATGTGTAGAAATGTAGAGAAAGAGTTGGTGATGGAAAGCCATTAGAACCATTAGCTTTGACTCCAGTTTAACCAAATAAACAAATCTCTGTTCAAATAAGGAAGAGAGGAGCTGCTCTGGCTGCTTTCTAAGGTTTCTGAGCTTCGCAGTCACTTACTCTGCCCTTTCACTGTTGTGTCTACCCCACCTCTGCAGGTTAGAGGCAGTAGCACTTACACTGTTAGCGCTCCTTTGCAGAGCCCTGCGTGCCACTGAGTTGGAGCTGGGGCCGGCCCAGTGATGCGGGTCTACCCCTGGGAGCCCTTTGCTCTACCCCAGAATCCTTGGGCCACCTCTGATTTGTTATGTCCCATGAAGAGAGCTCGATGCCCAAAGAATGGAAATCGCCACACATCCATCGCCCCGTTGGGAAACCTATCTTGAAATAACCGTGCTGAGGACAGCTAACACTTATCAAGCGGTCACTGTGTCCAGGACGTGATTCTGAGCACTTCTTGAGTGCCCTCTCACTGTGCCCTCGAGGTGATCCAATCAGGTGGGGACTCCCGCGTGCCCTGTTTTATCAACAAGGACACTGAGGATCAGAGAGGCTGAGAATGTCCCCCGACGTGTCTGGGAGGATGGGCTGAACTGGGGCTCTGTCTGAGTCAGCGCTGCACAGCGTGCTCATTGGTTTCTTTGTGAACCGGCATCTGTTGAGTTTTTGCATTCTACTACGTGCCACAGACGTGTGGATGCTATTGATAAATCAGTAAATAAAGATCCTGTCTTCCTCAGTTTTATATCCATGAGTGCTGCTGGGGAGGAGAGGAAGCGGCTGCTGGCAGGCCGTGGGACTCGGCACACCATATGGTTTCTTACTAGAGGCTAAGGTGGCTGCCTACAGCAAGCTCGCGGGTGAAGGAAATCGGGAGGGAGGCTGGGAGAGGGTCTCGCGGAGTGAACTGGTCAGCCTTGACCTTGTGGAGAAGTGGGCATCTAGTCCACGATTTAAAGGAAGTGGGGGCCTGAGCTCTGAGGATCCAGATAGCCCGATGCTATTTTAAAGGTGTTACAAAGCAGAGGCGCACGCCCTTTGTACTTGCCCTAGCTCAAACTGCTATGAGAAATTAGCAGACACTGTGTGGGCTGCGAACTATCAGCATTTGTTTCTTGCAGTCCGGAAGCTGGAAGTCGGAGGTCAGGGGCCAGCGTGATCAGGTTTCTGGACTGCAGACCGCCAGCTGTCTGTGGTGCCTACGCTCAAGTCTCTTCCCTGCCTCTTTCCTTTTCTTTTCCACTTCCTGCCCTCCTCTTTCTTCTTCCTCCTTTGTGGTACTGAAGAGTGAACCCAGGGATGCTCGCCTCTGACCTGCATTCCCAGCCTGTTTTATAATTTTGAGATAGGATTTCATGGGGATCACACTCGCCGTCTTCCTGCCTCAGCCTGCTGAGTAGCTGAGATTGCAGGGATGCGCTCTGAGGATGTTAATCTTGTTCCTGAGGTGACCTAGAGACCCCCTATGGCCTCCTCATTGACCTAATTTCCTCCTGTAAACTGCACCTCCAAATACTCTCACACCGCCATTGGGCTTCAGTACATGAATCACCAACAGCACTATGGCTTGTGTGCCCTTGTCCTCCTAAAGCCTCGTGTAGCCATGGGGCAGCTTCTAGAGTTTGTGATTAATTCATGATCCAGTGCTGGGATTATGGGTGTGCATGCCTCTGAGACTGTAGGTGAGTGCTAGGCCCCGCCTGGGGCAGGTGCTCTGCCTGCCACGTTGTGGAGGCAGACCTGCTGCATTTCCGTTTTGTTGCCGCTGCACCTCCCATGTGCTCCTGCTCTTTGCCACCGCCATGAGCTGCTGCCTTCCACCCTGTGCCACTCGGCCTTGGGGCCAGCTGAGTTTGGGCTGAAACCTCCATGGACTGAGAGCTAAGTAAACGTTTCCTTCCTTCATCTAGGGTGTCAGGTATTTGTCCCAGCAATGAGAGAAGAGTCACTGAGACAAATGCTTGATCCCTTTCCACGTGCAAGGGCACTGATCATCATATTAAGGAAAGTACTGCATTATTGTCAGCCTTTTGTAGTATGGAAAACGTCACAGAGTAGTTTTTGTCTAGATGCTTTGCTAATATGTTTCATCCATTCATTTATTTATTTTGTTTTTTAAGTTCTAAGAGTCATTTATTTATTTGGTAGAGGGTTTTGTTCTTGCTGTGCAGCTTAGACTTACAGTGGTCCTCCTGTTTCAGCCTCTCCCATGCTAGGATCACAGGTGTGCATCGCCACCTGGTTTCAGTGGCTGGTGCAGTGTGCTGCACTGGGAATCGAACTTGGGTCCTTGCACTTGCCACGCTGGTCCTTAGACCGCTGAGCTATCTCCACAGTCCCTGTTTGATCCATTTGTATTTCGTCAGATTATTTAGAATTTGTGTTAAATGAAGGAAGGAGAAGGCCTAGGAGCTGTTCTCAAGTGTTTGTAGTTCCCTTTTATTACTTTTGGGGGTGGGTGTTGCCTGGCTACCTGGAGATGTGCATGCTGGCCAGAAGCTACCCCCACAGGCCTCTTTAATTTTGGAATAGATGGAGGTGGTCATTTTGTTGCTTCCAGTAAATAGTTCTATATAGATGGAGGTGGTCATTTTGTTGCTTCCAGTAAATAGTTCTATTCTGATGCAAATCAGAAGAAAAAAGATAATGTTCCACTGTCAAGGTCAAATACAAGCGCTAGTGCAGCTAAAGATATTGTTTGTTCTGCCCGTGAGATGTGCTTAGATGTTTGAGGAGCCTTATTTGCACATTTAAAAGAGAAGGGAAAAGAGTAATCTTTTTCTTGCCATCTCTTTGTATGTTTAAAACAAAGAAAATACGGACATAATTTTTCTTTCCACTTAAGAATCAGCTTAGTTAAGCTTTCCATTAACTCCTGCCATTTGAAACAGAGTGCATTCTGGGTTGATTCGGCATAACTCGAGGCCACTTTTGCCCTAGCCCCACATGCGGTGCTGTCTCTGGAACCCGCTTTCTGAACTCTCGTTATCAGATAGAATGTAAATCCTTCTAGGTGGTGTGTGTTTAAAAATGGCTTTAGGGGATATATTACTTAGGGAAGAGTAGCTGGTACAAAACCTAGAGCTAACAAATGCTCTGAACGAGTCCAGTAAGAAAGAAATGCACTTGAGAAACTTCATACCTTGCACGTAACATTGAGGAGCTGTTGGATGAAAATTCAAATTCAGAGCGCTGGATGAAGAGCAGTGTCTCAGTTACAGAGGTTGGATTTGGCATGCCGAGACTGGTTAGTGAGGAGAGCTGCAGGGATCTGAGCTGGGTCCCTGGGAGGAGGCGTCCTCCAGGGAGCGAGCCAACCCCTGCGACGGCGCGATGCCGGCGATGTCTGGTCTGACTGGTGTCCCGTCCCCTGTGACCGAATGTAACGGAGGCCATTGAGCAGCCTGCATCCTGCGTCTGGGCTCGGCCTGCAGCACTGCTGCCGCCCTGAGTACTCTCTGTGCACAGGGAGCTCAGCTAATCCTGCAGCAAAGCCTTTTGCTTGCGGTTGCACTAAAAGCCTTGAGCCGATGCTTTGCCGGCATGAGACAACCGCTCGGATAATTTGCTACGATGTTCGATTAGAAGACACAAACTGACCAGCCACACGGAGAACCTCTCTCTAAGGAAGCCGCGGCCCTTGTGCAGGCCCTGCATGCTAGGAGGGGCCGCTGTACCTGTGTGCATTTCCTCTCCAAGGGGAATAAAGTCAGGGTGAGCTGAAGCTAAAGTCATAGAACGCCATGAATGTGGCGTTTCTATCCACTGCCACTCACTCTCTCTCTTTAGGTAGAAAAAGACTTGCCCTAAGGAGTTCCAAAGTCTCATTGAGAAACCGGTGTAGTACATTAGTATTTTTTATTAGGATAATGAAATTACTGGGGCTATCTTAAAACAAAAGAGGTTTTCTTCAGCATACATTTGTAACACGAGGGCTACATCTGATGCGCCCTTCTTTCTGGCAGTTATGAAGAGGCTCAGACCATCATACCACAAGAGATACAGTGTGCCTGTGCGCTGGTTTCTCTCTCTCATGAAGAAGCCAAAGTTTAATTATGGCCCAGCACCCTGGTAGCCTTAGGTAATTATTGTCAATTCTCAGGGGCCTTACCTTTAGCTGCGACAGTCTAAGTTTGCGACCTCTTAATCCCTCACAGTGGGCATTAAATTGCAACACAGGAATCTTGGTGTACACACACACACACACACACACACACACACACACACAGGCTTTCTGTAAACCTCTGCAAGAGTGAGGGCATGAGTGTTATTTCTGAGAGCTGTGAGCCTCCTGATATGCCAAATGTGGGTCCGAGTAGTGAGTGGGAGATGCACTTAGGGTCCAGCCACTCTCTAAATGATGACAGCTCAGCACACTAGCTGCAATTCTTGAAATGCCAAAAACTTGTGTATATTTTTGAACAAACAAACTCCCATAGGTTACTTACAGAAGTAGCTAACGTGCCCAGGAGAGGCTGTTCTGTGTTGTGACTCGCCCTCTAGGACCATGCATCTGCATGCTCCCGTCCTCCCATGGCTGAATTCATGGAAGGGGACTCCTCAGGGCTCCGCACAGATGAGGACTGCTGTATGCTCCAGTGGGCAGGCAGCATGGCCTGGTAGCCGGGGTGTTTCCTAAGCCCACATGCTGCAGGGAAGGTGAGTGGAAGTTGCTGGGCAGAAACTTTCCAAATGCAGTTGTTAATACCCCAAAGAGGTGGAGCTCTGAAACGTGTGACAGGAGTAATCACTAACCATCTCTGAATTTTCCTCAGTAATGAAATATAAACACACAGTCAACATTTTTCCCGTTCCATGGTTGAAGAATTGTAGACTATTTCTGAGGCTGTAAATCTCTATTAAGTTGTGCATTAGATGTGCTCATTCTATCAATTCCTATTTGAATTCTTAAACCAAGAACAAAATGAAAAACAGTTGCTCACACTGCATGAACTCATAACTGTAACTTTAGATGCCTTGAGCAATGTGTAGAAATGTTACTAAAACATTTTTTATTTGCTACCCTTTCTGTGGTAAATTCCATTATGCATTTTCTGAGCAAATGGAGCAGTGGAGAGAGACAACTGGAATTTCTAGAGAGAGGTTTCAAGATTTTCTTGTGGGTTGGCTGTTGCTGGAAGCAAGCCTTGCTTTGGCAAGGTGACATCACAAGCCTACCTACATGTGCAGTTGCGCCTTTTGGTTCAAGAAAGTACTTGGGTCAAATTGTGAGGGCACCTTGGGTAAGTTTAATTAGGATCAAGGCCAAGTTTCACGAGCTGTTAGTGGTGCCTTAGAGCCTGGGAAAAGGAGCAAGGTGTAGGACTGAGGGTGTAGTGGGAGCAAAGAACATAAAATACAGGGGGAGGGAAGAGTAGTGTAGATGAAAGGTCAACGGAATTAGGGCACCAATTTCTCTTCAATCTAAGGGATAGAATTTGTTTAAAGTCAGAAAATACTGAGTATTTGGCAGTTTGGGCTATTGCCAAATTCGTTATGGCTTCATATATATATATATATATATATATATATATATATATATATATATATATTTAGTACAGATTGGACTGGTAGTGATCCTCCTGTTTTCAGCCTCCCAAGCGCTGGCATTACAGGTGAGCGCCAACATGCCCCATCTCAGTCACTATCTCAGTGCTCCCTATAGGCAGGGCCTACATGGCATGCCAGGGATCAAACCCTCGTCCCTGCGTTTGCCTTATCAGGCACTTTAGTCCACTGAGCTATCTGGCTGGCCCACTTGCTTCACTTTTAATAAACGTAGCCAACAGTTACCAAGCATCTGCTAGGTACCCCTTCTTTTCTTTGGCACCGTATCCACCGGCGCTGCCCATCAGACCTCACAGCTCCTGGCGCAGAAGCTTGGACAGTGGCATCTTGCCTGGGTCACACAGCAGGGAGCGGAGGGCCCAGGCTTGAAACCCCCTCGTGCCTCTGGAGTCCCTGTCCTCATCCTCTGTGCCCATGGCTCCTCTTGCCTTGTCCCCACCTGGGTCGCAGCTCCCATCACAATCTGTGTTTTGTGTGTGTGTTCCAAAAAACTGCACGGAGAAGCAGCAAGTGGGGGCGCCGGGGAGAGGGTGTAAGGACACGTTTCTGACGTAGGTGGCCAAAAAGGTAAGGCACGTTCTGAGGAAAGTGTTCAGCTCCATGTGCGAGGCTGTCCAAAGGACGGAGTAGCTGCTTCAAGGCAGTGATCCGCCAATAAATAGGCAGGCCCTCCAGCGTCCGTAGTGAGCCAAGCATACAGCGCACTGAGCATGTTCTTTAAAGTGGGCAGAGTACCAGGGTAAGCCGGGAGCCTGTCCTCTCACTCCTCCAGAGCATGATTAACTTTAAATTGATCTTTGTGCTTTATGATAGCCCTTCAGCGGACATCACTTGCATGTGCTCATAAACAAAAGTTAACAGAGGGTTGGGAAGAGTGGCCACATTTTTATTCCTACATAAGTGGTTTAAAATTTATATCTTGAATATCTTCCTCATTTTAGAAGTACAGATTTTAAATAGTTAAATGGGGAGCCAGTCTAATATGTATTTGGGAATGTGCCTTCCTTTATTTTCCAGTCCTGAGAGGTTCTCCACCACTCTGTCTATGAAAGTGCTTTTAAACAATAAAGCACTTCAGAAATTGATCTCATTTATCGTCGTAGGGGTTGTCTCTATCACTGTTATCAGATCCTAGATGAGGGAGCTGAGACCAGTTTTAAAGACTTGCCTTGATTTGGTGGTAACATTAGGTGGACTCGTTCTGCTAAGTTTAGTACCCGGCCTTCTGTACCAGGGCTCTCTCTTAAATGCTACAGGAAATAGTGAACGTCCACATGTTAGAACATCAGCAGGAATTCTTGCCAGCCTTTTACATGACTTGCCCAAGCCATGAAAATAGGAGGCTGCAAGGCAGGATGGGATCCTTCGGTGGCTTTTGCAGGTTTACTAGTGCCAGAAAGGCTGTCGTGGTCCTGGGGCTGCACGTCAGCTAAGGGGAGCAGCTTCACGATCATGAAGTTGTTGTAATGAGAGTGTACTGCATTTGCCTACTGTAGGGTGATGTTCATTGCTAAGTGGTACTGTGCAGCACAGTGCCCTTGTTAGTTGATAAAGTTCAGCCAGACTGTCACTCTGCAAACCAGGCCAGACTGGACTGGACCAGACTGCACCGGACTGGACTAGACCAGACCCTACCTGACTTGTCCTGATCAGACCTTACCAGATGGGACCAGACCAGACCAGACAAACCAGACCAGCCAGGCCAAGCCAGGCCAAGCCAAGCCAAGCCAAGCCAAGCCAAGCCCCAACTCTACTTGGGATATTATGCAAAATTATTTTGTTGCCAGAAGATCAGTGAACCAGCTGAAGTCCAGGGCCTCAGTAGCCCCTGAGTGCTGATTCTCCTTGGTCCTCTTGCATCGTTTGTTGCTGCACAATCACATTTTGCCAAGGTTTAGGTCCTGGGCAAGTCCTTCAGGAAGACTTGAGAGCTAAAGTCATTTTAGGTCTGTCATTGTTGGTGAAAAAATACATTGTGTCCGTTTATGAATTGGTTGCCTCGCTTTTCACTTACTCTCCTCTAGTTGGAGCTTTACTTCCCTTTCTGTTCCTTGGGGTGTTTGTTCCCTCACTGCTTCTCCTATTGTATGCTGAGCCCCAAGTGCCTACAGTGCTGATCATCCCGCAGTCCTCCATACAGTTTGCAAAATGAGCAGCTGAGGATGAATCAGACCTCTTCTCTGTGTTGGGCCTAAAAGCACACAGAAAGAGCCCTATGGATTTATTTCCAGGGAGCCTTTATTAGACTTGGAACTTTACTCTTTCTTTTAAAAATTTCCATAGACACATGTTTGCTTTTGAGGATATTACAACTTGGAAATTTATTCATTTTTCTTTTTGGTATTGGGAATCGAACTCAGGACCTGCACTTGCCAGGCAGGTACTGTGCTGAGCTGTATCTCTGGCCCTGGAAATTTATTCTTTAGCAATGTATTTATTTCTTCTGGGTAAGAGGAATTTAGTGTATTTAAGCAAATGTGCACTATTTGTTTTCAAGCACTGCTGTAGGCAATTATTGGTGATTTCATCCACACCAAGTAAGAAAGTTGTCAACTGTTTCCATTGATTAGTATTGAATGGACTGCTACTGTGTATTTTTGGTTGAAAATTGTATTGTCTTGTAATATTGGTATGGATTAACTTGGAAATTGTTTCATATGGTGACTTACATCACTAATAGAGAAAACATCTCATGAATTTGATCTTTAATCAATCATCTACTTCTGGATTAAGCAGTTATAAGGCTTTGATGAACTCATATTGATCTAATTTGTCTTGGGGCTTTCCATCTCTACTTTTCTGCTCTTTGCTTTACAGAATGAAAATGTTGTTGTGTCTCCTGTGATCTGAGTGCTTTGTTGTCAGTTCCCTGCCTCTGGCTTTCACATTGTTAAAATGAGAGTAAGACTAAAAGAGAAACCCTGCGGGTCAGGGGCGTCTGTGGCTGCACGTGCATGTACAAGACTGTGCTTAAGCACTCTTTTCTATAAACTCACCCAGCTACATAGTCTTCTTATCTAATTTTTTTTCGGTTGATAAAGAGAAATATGGGACCCTTCTGTAAGGAGTTTGAGAAGTAGAATTTTTTTTTTTTTTTTTTTTTTAAGTAATAAGGCATCTGTTAGAGGAACATGGGCCATGAGAAGGACAAACTAAAGGAACTTTGGAAGTGGAGCCTGGGGCTGTGGGCCAAGGATACGCAGCTGTCACATGAAGGAAGTCCTTCTGTGATGCAGTTCCTACTTAGAGAGGCACATTGGCACGTTGTTTGTTGGAGGTATGTTCAGGTCAAACGAGTGGGCACGGTGTCCCATCTGTGGGGAGACCCTGGGTGACATATGCTGGAGGTGCCAGCGTATCAAAATTCATAGCAGATGCTTATATAGTTGCTTTTTGGCTTTTGATTTTAAAGCTCAACAGTGACTCCTATGATCAGAAAAAACCTTACCTGGCCTTGTCTGGGTGCTGTATATTGTGCATACCACTTTAAGAAATAGCATTTCTGTCTGGAGCAGCTTACTATTCATGAGTTCCTTTGCATTCACTTTGCTTACCTAATTATATTTTAATATTTGTCCCTATTCTCCCCATCTTGAAAGGCCTCTCCTGTTGATTGTACTACCAGCTTGTTTTGAGAGACAGTATTTCCCTGGGGAGCCTTTCTCTACTTCTAAAGCCATTACGACATGAACTGAGCAATAAAAAACCAATTCCCTCTTGTTGGTTGTGCTTCAAATAGTTATTTCTTTGATACTGGCTAATAAAAACAGGAAAAGGATCATTTCTAAGTGCTTCAGTTGGGGCTGCTTTACTTCCAATAAGGAAAATTGCCTCGCGAGGGGAAGCATGGGTAATAAAGATGTAACTAAGTGAATAATCGTTTTCGATCTAGTGTTGAAATCGCTGCCTGCAAATCTCCTCTAACTGTGGGAGTGCTGTGTCCACTGCGGTGTGCAGGTGTGGATCCGCTGTTGCTGAAGGTCACCCCTTCACACTTAAGCAAAGCGAACTGCAAATGCTGCTGGAGATTTTCAGTGTCCCTTTCCCCTAAGGAACATGTGTAATGAGGGAACTTTGGATACTGACCGAGAATGATCTATGGAATAGAATCAAGGATATTTCAGTGGTGAAAGTAATGTGAAACCCCTGATAGGGTGAGAGACGGACGCACAAAGGAAGGACAGGACTCTGCGGAGGAGACAGAGATGATGAGGAGTTAGGACGCCAAAACCGAAGATTTAATCCACTTCTTTCTCCCTCGTCATGCATTTTCCTTTGTTTTCACGCACTGTTTAGATCAGGACAGGCCATGCTTCCATGTCCGTATAGTCCCTTCAGCACTGAAACCCTCAGGCTCTCAGCAGCGTGGGGTGCTGGCCACCAACGGCGCACAGCCCGCCTCTTAGGAGGAGCTGAGGCAGCCCACCGTGTGAGAGTGCTCTGAAGGGTTGCCTGGCCTGGGCCCAGGACTCCCCGAGCTTGTGATGGTGTCACAGAACCTCTTCTCTCTCTTACCTTTCCCAAGTGTGATCCTGGTCATAGTTTCTGTTTTCTAAAATCAATATTTCAGTTGCTGGCTATGCAATGAGTTGGCAAATATTAGAGGAGGGACTCATGTCCACTACTTCTCATTAAACCATCAGCTCTCAAATCATCTCAGAGGCTCTCTACAGGGGAGCCCGACCTAAGACGACAAGTCGTATGGAACAGGATGCTGTTTCGTCACTAGACACACACAGAACCATCTTCGGCCTTGGAAACCTGACTATATTTAGAAGAAGAAAATGATCAGTGGACAGTTGCAAGTCAAGTACTGGCTTTCTGCTGGGGGTCCTCATCTAATTTTTTTTTTTTTTTATTTCATTCATCAGTAAATCAAGCCCTGTACCCTAAGATGATTTGATGTCTTAGTTACTTTTGTTGTTTCTGAAGCAGCACACCTAATGCCGGAAGTTGAGGAGGACAGGTTGACTGTAGCTCACCGTCAGTGGTTTTCTGTCCCCAGTTGGCCGGATACATGTAGAGCAGGGTGGCATGGCAGATGGGCAGCACAGAAAACAAACGGTCATGGCAGGTGGAAGGCAGCAAAGCGGCAAAGTAGTGAAGAAGCAGCAAGGGCCAGCACAGCTTTTTACTGTCACTTGTGTTCTACTCTGGCTACACATCCTTCCAGCAGGTAGCACTCACACCCAGGGCGGGCCTTCCCATTATGGACACCCAGGACTGTGCCCAACCATTCCGTGGGCTGATTACTAAGTGCACATCCAGCACCACAAGCCAGTCCAGCTATGGCACACTCTGGATCCAGGCATCTCTGCAGAGCCCTCCTTCAGTGGCTGCTGCATTGTGGCAGCTTGAGAAGGTAGACGCTTAACTAACCTGGCTCTGCGATTCCACACCCCAGGGCATGCAGGGCCCACCACAGGGTGATTCAGCACTGACAGCGTACAAGGGAACCGAGGAAGGACAGAGAGCACCACTTCCTCGGAGGAGCTCTGGTCAGTCTTCACAGTCAGCATGGCAGGAAGGGAGAGAGGCTCGAGAGAAGCCGCAGCTGAGTCTCTGCTCTTTGCTGTTTTCTGAGGTCATGAGCTGCTGCCCTCTGCCACATGCCAGTCTGCCTTCAAGCCAGCAGAGTATGGACTGAAACCTCCATGAACTCTGAGCTAAATAAACCTTTCCTTCCTTCATTTTAGTTGTTGGTGTTTTTTTTTTTTTTGTTTGTTTGTTTGTTTTTTTTTTTTTTGCAGGACCGGGGCTCAAATTCACGACCTTGTACTCGCCAGGCAGGCACTTGTGCCTCAGAGCTATTTCCCCAACCTGGCATTTTGTGCCAGCAGTGAGTGAAAAGTGACTGAGACCTATCTATGACTGCATGTGGCTTCAGGAGATGTCTAGACACAAGCCATAATGCTTGCTTGTTGGAAAAGAGCAGTGTAAGGTGACATGGCTCCTGGCTGCTGCTATCAGTGCTGCTTTTGGAGAAGCTTTGTGGAACTGTCCTGGAGTTATGCAGCTGCTGAAGCTCAGAGTCGGCAGCAGAGGAGTCCCGAGACCATCTGGCGTTGGATCCATTTATTCACCGTGGTGCTGGAATCGGGCAGTCATTCCTGCAGAGCTGTGTTTTGCTGGTTACTTGCTCTTCTTTCAATCACTGAAGCTCGCTTTGTTGGGGAAAAACAGTGAGAAAGTGAAAAAACAGCAGATGGTCTTGGTTGTTATTGTCAGAAATCCACATTCTGTGTCATTGGCCATTAAGAGAATTAGAAAGTATGTAATGCTTATTGCATGAGGGACCAATAGTCAGTATGGATTAATTAGCTAGACTGAACGTGCAAGAGTTGAATCAAAAGCAAGATGAAAAATGACTGCAAATTAATATGTAGTCATGTTATCATCTCAATAGTTTATTAGTCATTTTATTATGCCTAAATATTGTTCCACTGAGATTATCCAATCAGTATAAACTCAGAGTTATGATTCCAAAAAATTAATTGAAAAATAAATTATTTAGTTTATTATCATTGCTACTAGAAGGACCTAGATTTTATATAATTAACCAGGTAATACTCTTAACGACCTTCAATTTTCATTGTCTATAAATTAAATCAAATTAAAGTTGGTCTGGTACTCCAAATACATTTTGTAGACAAACCTTGCATGATTCTTTTAGATGTTTTCTGTGTCCACACTGTTTCTTGGACAATTTGGGAAACTCAGCATTTCCTTAACATATTTTTAGCTTTCCTAGATATGTGTCTTTTGTCCTGGGTTTCTTTGAATGTTCCCTGCTGAATATTCTTACCCATCCTGGTCAATTCAAGCTCAATTTAGTCTTTTCTCCTCCTCTTCTTCCTCCTCCTCCTCCTCCTCCTCGTCCTTCTTCTTCATCTTCTCCCTCCTCCTCTTCACCTTCACCTTCTTCTCCTCCCTCTTCCTCTTCCTCTTCCTCTTCCTCTTCCTCTTCCTCTTCCTCAATACCAGGAATAGAACTCAGGACCTTGTGCTTACCAGGTGCTTATGGTGCAAAGTTATCTCCCTTGCTTCAGTCTTCCTTTCTTAAAATAAAGTTTTGTTTGTTTTCTCTTATTTTCAGAAAATATGTTTAGCTCTCCCTATTTCTGTATCTTCTCTGTGAATCATATTGATATTTTATTTGCATGGAAATTTTATGCCCTACTTTGCATTAGCTACTAGCATGTCTGGAAAATGCCTGTAATTATCTGTCAGAAATTGCTACCTGTGAAGGGGTGAACGTATTATATGTGCATATTGAAATTGTTCCTCATCTAAGGAACCTACACCTTTGTGGAAAGAATATAATGCTATGCTAAAAGAGTCATCATGGGTAACAAACTGAAGCTTCGTAGATACTCACACCTGGCTACCATGACCTCTAGCTGTGCACCTTTGAGATAACCTTGAGCTAAGTCTGGAAAGAGTGGTAAGAAGTTGCCAGGCAGGCATGGTGGGGAAGGAAGGAAGGAAGGTGGGGACAACACGAGGTCACACGATGAGGCAGACCCAGTCTGCCAGCAAGGAAGGCAAGGAGGGTGATGGGAGGTGAGACAGGTTCGCGTGAGTGCCAAGGCAGCATGGAGCAGGGGGCTGCAGCCGAGTCGGTAGCAAATGCTCCACAAGGGCAGCCTTAAACATGGAGAGGAAGACGCTGGACAGGCAGTGTGCTGCAGGATTCATGGGGACTCCCTTCTGTATCCACTGTGCTTCCTCACGAGTGTAAAGACTGTCATTAGAGTTTGCCTGACTCATGGGTTTGGGGGAATGAGGTTGACCTCTTAGCTCTGCTCTGTCTGTGAATGAAGTTGCTCTCAGGAAGCAGCTCCTTTCATGAAGCTTTTCTGCCCAAGGGTGGACCAGGGTCTCCAGCCATGGATGAATTCAGTATTAGCCACCTGGCTCAGATCTAAGCCACAGCCTCTACCAGAAGTGAAGATTTTCTTTTCCTTTCTACCTGCAAGTCTTTATTATGTACTCCATTTATTTTGAGTTGAGTGGGAGAAAAGATGCGAGTCATCGAGCCCCTCAGAACCTGAGCAGTGATGCTCAGAGGAGCAGGCAGTGGAGCTCAGGGTGTAGGGGGCAGTGAGGTGGCGGCAGCGGGAAGGGAGCCTGCAGAAGGGAAGAGAAGGAAGCACTGTGACGACTCGGAACCAGCTGGCTGGAGGACAGGAGCAGCTCCAGCTTTACATACTGGCTGCGTGCTAGCTCACCGGCACCCCTGACTGACGTGAATTTCCTGAGTTGGCTATGGAGGCCACAGAGTTAATCTGACCTTGTCTGTCTTTAATTCAGGGCCACCCAAGATCTGAGAGGGTTTTTTCAGTGACACTGCATCTTGGCCTTCATTCATCCAAGCCATTCATTCCTTGATGAACTCTGTTAGCCAGGGGATGTTCATGAAAGTTCTGTGAGTCAGCGCTTGCGTGGCTGCCTGTGAGAAGCAAGGGCACACCCACTGCTTCTGTGTCTTCCGGGAGCTGAAGTATCTGCGGAAGTCAGAAGAGCGCATGATGGTGGAACAGGGGTGCTCTCGCAGCAGCTTTGGCAACAGAGAGGCAGAGAGTTGAACTAGGGGCCCTGCTGCTCCCAAGGCAGGTGGCTGCATTCTGTTCACATTACTTGAAAATTTTGCTGATTTTTTTTAAAATTAGGTGGTACCAGGGATTGAACTCAGGACCTTGCACTTGCCAGGCAAGCAGTTATTCCACTGAGCTATCTCCCTGGCCCCTAAGTTTTGCTAATTTGGTTGCATGAAGTAGTGGATTGGCTTTGCACACATTCCACCACGGTCTTAGGAAAACATGGTTAGATACATTTTTCTTAAAATTTCTTTTTACAAAAAATTTAAAGAGAGTACAAATTAGAACTAAAACAGAAAAATTACAAGTGATACTGAATTTCACAGTATTTGTTGTAACACATGGTGTTCTCTCCCAATCCGTTATTCATATGAGTGGATCTATGCCTGTAAGACTGGAAAAAGAGAGAAAGAAAGAAATGTATAAGAGATGAAGAAGAGGTCAACCCGCTCAGGTCCCCTTCTGTCGTTCTTCTCAGACAGAGGCTTTCTTTCTCTTAATAAATCTATTCTGCTCCTAAAAAGAAAAAAAAAAAAATGAAGAAGAGAAGAAGTGCAAGCAGTTGAAGAAAGGAGACGAAACAAAGTAAGTGGTGCCTGCTCCTTGCCACGGGCCCGCGGGACGCCTAGCTCAGTTCTCCAAGCCATCCTGCCCACAGTGGTGCTTGCTCCTTCCCATCGTCCAGTGGAAATGCACAGCACGGCTGTACTCGCTCACTGCCCACAGACACGGGCTGAACCTCTTCCCGCTCCCTCCCTCTCCTGCCTTCTCAGCTCCCTCCCTCTGCTTTGGAGTAAGCTCCTTCCCTTCTCCAGCATCTGCTGCACCCTTCAGGTTCCATTTTTCTCTTTCAGGTTCTCACACTAGGGAGACGATCCGAGGTTTGCCCGTGTGGGTCTGCTTTTTTCTCTTAAGAGTATGGTCTCTAGTTGCATCCACTTGCCCACAAAAGACTCACATCTGTCCTCAAATAGGGAACTTCTATCTGTACTAGAAGCAGTCCCCTAGAATGAGGGCTTCCTTCATTCTCCCCTGTTCCTGTGGGACCATCGCTTTTTCGCATGAGGTTTTCCTTCATGCACAGCGATTGCACAAAAGTAGCTGATGCGGCTTTGCGTGGTGGCGGGTGGTGACAGCCT
>PVJA010006318.1:18152-74199 GCA_004027025.1 Myocastor coypus
GCATCTCATACGTTAAGAGGATCTTTAAAGGATTGCAAAGATTTGGAGTAAGTTCATTCCCTATTTCCAGTGTTCGTTGTATCCTTCAGTTCCATCTCAATCCAATGGAAATTACTGTTGTATCTTACGCATATCTCTGTGTGTGTGTGTGTGTGTGTGTGTGTGTGTGTGTGGTGTGTATGAACTTTACTGATATTTTTTAGTAGCCACAGAGCAAATTATATGGTATGTACCAGGTTAGGTGTCATTTTATAATTGCCTTCACTCTTTGAGACTACAGAATTAAAGTACAGGTGAATTGCAAAGTGTTGCAAAGATACTCGGAGGAAGTTTTCTAGAAGGTAATATTTGCTACATTTGTTTTATGTAAAATTATTCTCAGTCCAGCCAGATAGCTCAGTGGTCTAAGTGCCTGCTTTGGCAAGCTTAGGTGAAGCGCAAGGACCACGTTTCCATCCCAGCACCACATGCCATGCCTGCCCCGCTCCCAGGGTGCGTTGAGCTAGACACACACACACACACACACACACACACACACACATTATTCTTAACCCTAAGCAAAATTAATTTTGTCATGCGAGGTCTTTCCCATCATTTCTTAGCCATGAAAAGAGGGAGATACAATATGCTTCTGTAAGTTATTTAAGAAGTAGGACTAAAGATCAGTTGTTTCTTTAAAAAGCATGGTGCAAGGAGGGGATATGGTACATTCCTGCTAATATCAAAGAAACCTAAGTATTATTTTTTACCATTTAAAGAGGATAAAAATGGTTAAAACAATTAGAAATGGTACAGAATTCCACTTAACAAAATGATAGGAATTCAGCAATAGTCGTTATATTGCATGTTGTCTTCAAGTTAATTATTCATATTACCAGATATAAGCATGCAAAAATCTGTCAAAAAAGAAGTAAGAAAGAAGAGGAGGAGAGGGAAGAGGAGAGGGAGAAGGAGGAGGAGGAAGAGGAGGAGAAGGACAGAAAGAAGAAGGAGATGGAGGAGAAGGAGAAGGAGGGGAAAAGGAAGAGGATGAGGAGGAGCAGGAAGAAGAAGGAGGAGGAGGAGGAGGAGGAAGGAGAAGAAAGAATGTAAGCATCAGCCGCCCCCTTCCGCAGACCAGTAGAAGTCAGCACTACAGTTCGCAGTACAGTTATGAAAGGCAAACTCCAGTTCTAATGCTGGGCAGGACTCCAGGAATGATTTGGTCTGCGATTCCCTTTTTGGGGAGGGTAAAGGCTTAAAATGCCTCCCAGCATCCTTCGTGTGAGGGACCGTAGCGAGCGTGGTTGCTACGGGCACTGAGTTGGCGGCCGGAGCGGTCCAGGTTCAGGCTGGCTGTGCGTTCTGCAGCAGCTCTTGCCCCCAGAAAGGCAGACGGGCTGGGGGAGAAATCAATGCCACCCGGCGCGTGCATCTGGTGCTGTTTCTGCACTTCAGCAGTATTAACTGCAGTTAGGGACACCTTCACCTTGAGAAATAAAAGCTGCGTTTGTGGGCGGTGGGAAGGAACACAGAGCTTGCTCTTCTTCGGTTTCCGTCATTTCATTTAAAACTGTTCACACATTGAGGTTCCGTAGTTCTTAGACTTGACGACCAGCAGCGCTCCTGTCCTGCTGGCGATAGGCAGCTGGGGAAAGTCGCGCCTTCCAGGGAGAGCTGGAAGCGTGAGCTCTGGAGGGGTGGCCAGCCCTGAGTGCTGCTTCACCGTCTCCGGTAAGCTCAGTATGGAGACAGCCGTATATTTCTTTGTCCTGAGGAAAATTTGATCTGGGTTCTTCTGAAAGCTGCTATCTGGAACTAACACATCCGATTTCTCATCCAGAAATGACTGGGCTGAGTTTCACATATTGATACTTGCATCCTTGGACAAAAACCCTGATAATTTTATATGCGTGAGCGTCGTTCCTTCGTGGGAGAGGCTGGGGGCTTCTGTGAGTACTTTGGGAATGACTTTCCCGCGTGGTTGGCTGCTTCACCCCTGGTTTTGTTGTTCCCCTGGCCCGAGTTGATCTCCCACCCGCAGAGCCCCCTCTCGTCCTCCCTCCCTCCCTCCCTCCCTCCCGGTCCCGCAGCCCCACCTTCATTTTCTGTCTCTCTGCTGTCTCCAGAGCTTGCCTTGGGCTGCTATCTCTGGGCCCTCTGGCCCTTGAGTTTGGGTTTCTCTTCTTTCTATTCACAGCCTCAGGTGCGTCTGGGACTGATGTTTGCAGTGGCATTTGTCTGCTTCGTAGCACGAGTGTTTTCCTGGACGTTTTTAGTGTGCTAAAATTAAATACCAACTTGACCCCTCCAAAGTGGAGTTGTAAAAATCTTCCTAGGGCCATAAATTCAGAAGATATTCCAAGTATCCCTAAATTATGTTTGACTGCCCATGTGTCTAAGTCATGGAATAAAAACAGTAACTTAACTGACTAGACTGATTATTGCTGGCATCTCTGAGCCTCTCATCCCAACCAACACATTGGTGACACCAAAAGAATTCCAGGGCCCTGCAGGTAGCAATGTAAGTTACTGTCAACTTTAAAATTCCACTGCAAGGGACAAATAGCTCTGTGGATTAAAGTGCCTGAAAGCAGGCACAAGGGCCAGGGGTTCAATCCCCAGGCCTGCCATGCTGGCCCTGCCCCCCAGGGTGTGCTGAGATGGCAACTGAGACTAGGTGTGGCTCTTGGGAGGCTGTAAATAGGTGTATCACCACTAATCTGATCTAGTAGTGAGACCCTGTGAACCCTTCCCTAAAATATATAAAAATTCCACTGCAACCCTGTCCTCATAGTCTCAGCCCAGTGGTTCCTGTCTTGCAAAAACTGTGATTTGAGGCCAACTTTTGCTCTGTAACTTTCTAGGAAAAAATGATCTTTAAAATATGGGCCTGTGTATGTAACAATGGGTCTTCTTAACTGTTCAGTGAATGTTTATAATTTTTGATACCCCAGAGACTGCACTGTCCAATAAAGAAGCGAACAGCTACACATGGCTTTTGAATTTAAATTAGCTACAAATGTAAGTCACAGCTTGCTTTTGCAGTGTGGTAGTCACGTTGCAAGGGGTCAGCCCTCACATGTCACCCTGATGTTAGAAAGGTTTGGAGACCGAAGGCATGGGCACTCTTGCCACTCTGAAAAGTCAGCTTGACCAAAGCAGTCAACTACTGTAGAAAGGAGTGGATTTTAGGGACTTTAGGGTCTGCTTGTGTGAGCAAATGGCATTTCCTGGGAGGCTCATGGGTTCATTCGTGTAATGAGTGGATAAATCTCTTCTCGTAAAACTTGGGACGTTCTTTGGAGATTAGTGGAGTTATGCTTTAGGTTTCTTTTTCTCTTTTCAATCAAAATGGTAATTGTCTTTGAGCATCCTTGTGTGTAATGTTTTGACCCCATGCTGTTGCCGCTTGCTGCCTTAATGTGGGCCAGGCAGGGTTGGGAAGTGCTGGGACCTGCCTCATGGAGTAGGTGCCCTTATCCCTGGCTCACAGCGTGGAGCAGTAGGTCACACAGTTACACTGATGGCCGCGGGTCAGTGTGTTTCCCTGTGATTCTTCTCGTTACCCACACGTTGAAGGTCATCTCTTCAGATGGCCTGTTAGCTGTCCTAGGAGATGAAGTCATGATGCAGGCCACCCTCAACAGGCCCTCTGCAGCAGGGGCACTGTGTCACTTATGTCCCGTCCCTTGATTATGGGACGAGGAGTAGCCTTGCGCCTGCACAAAGGGAAGCAGCTTGGATGAGAGGGTGTTTGGACCAGGTAGGAGGATACCCCAGGGATCAGAGCTTGTAGCGGCCATCGACTGCCCTGCGAGGTTCGGAATTCCCAGGTGTCCACAGAAATCTCTCTCCCTGATGTGTGCATCTGTCAGTGTAGAATCTGAATCTTGGTTCTGTCTCCAGTGGCCTCTGTGACTCTGAGCCAGAGAAATAATTCCACTTCACCCCAGTTTCCCTGTCTTCAAGGTGAGACAAATGCCTACCTTATAGGCCAATTGTGAGGCTTTAAAAAATGTGTTAAAAATTCCAAAAGTGAATTGGAAATTCCTGGTGCCTTATAACTCCACAAGTGCTAGCTTCTCTTTGTCTTTATTCACTTGGACACATTTTTATGCATGCATGTAGCGGGATTTTCTCTCTTGGAGAATGGTGGAGGAGGGCCCTGCCCTAATACATTTTTCTTTTTCATGGACCATAGGTCGTCCACTTTTACATTCCAAAGCTTGAATTCCCTATGGTCATCTGTGGTCTAAAAAAAATTAAGTGCATAATTCCAGAAGCAATCAATTCATAAGTTTTAAAGTGTTGTGTTTGGAATGGTGCAATCCCCACACTGTCTGGCCCTGTTCTGCCTGGGGTCCTAGACATCCTTTTGTCCCCCGTGTCCATGCTGTATCTGCTACCAGCTTGTGGGTCACTGTGTGACCACCTCAGTTGTCAGCCTGGCCATTGCAGGACTGCATCGCTTGTGTTCACGCGTCCCAGAGATAACTCAGTGCTCACATGCAAGTGCAAGACAGTGAGGCTGACAATTTTATTACAGCACGTTGTTCTAAATATGCTATTCTATGATTACTGTTGTCAGTCCTTCTCAGGATTTAATCCTTCATACTCTTCTTAGCACTGATAAGTAAGTTAAAGTTTATCATTGGAACAATACTTTCTAACATTTTGATATTGTTCTGGATTTTAGATAAAATATGAGGTCTTGGAATGCATCAGCAATGGGCAAGAAGAAATTATTTGTAGATACTTAGGGATAATTTTGACAGTGTCTATTTCAAAAATTCAATAACAGTGCTTGTCTTTTATTGTTGTAAGTTAGACCCAGATTCTACTTTGACTAGAATGTTCTGGTCGTCTCCTGATTTGCAAGTGAGATCACTAGAGCCCGACTAATGTAGGCACCCAGATGGGATCCAGAATTTAGTTGCTGAGTTGTACCTTTGCCCAGTTCTCTTGTTTTACAATATAGAATTCTTTATGTGTGTGTGTACATATATACCTGTGTAGACATGCATAAATGGAACATACATGTAACCATGCAAAAAGGAACATTGATAACAGCTATATTATCATATAAACAAAGGTATAGTTGTTTAACAAAATGTGCTACTTACCAACATAGGAGTCCACAAAATGGGACAAGAGGACATTTTTTAACAGGTTGGGTTTCTAGACCTGATATCAAAAATCCCAGTCTGACAGTGTCTTTCTGAATTACTTGTCATGACAGACTTTAGAAAGTGCCTAGATCTGGCCAAATAGCTCAGAGGATTAAAGCAGCTGCAAGCAGGCACAGGGGCCGGGTGTTTGGTCCGTAGGCCTGCCCTGCCGGCCCCACCCCCAGGGCACACTGAGATGGCAGTTGAGACTGGGTGTGGTGCCACACGCCTGCCATCCCAGCTCTTGGGAGGTGATAAGCAGGCGGATAACTACAGGTTCGATCTGATAGTGAGACCCTGAGAACCCTGTAGACCCTTCCCTAAAGTACAAAACATATCAATCAGTCATCAATCAATCATCTAGAACATGCACCTTCAGCTTGTTCAGGAGCTCCTGAATTTGCAGAGAGCGCCCCCATGCGGAGTGACGCAGGTGTCCATGAGCACCCGGTAGAATGTTCTGTGTGGTCATTGGAGATAGCGTAACGTAAGGTTCCTTCCTGTGGCGCGGAAGAGAGATGGCTGCCGCAAAGAAATCCTTTATTGCTGAGCGTGAGAACGCAGCCAAGAGAAACCTGAGACCCTCCAGGTGGAGACAGATGGGAGCTCCTCTAGAGGTGGAGCGTCCATGGGCGCAACAGGCGCTGATTGGGGAGGGTTGCTGTGTGGAAAATAAAAAGGAAAGTTCCAGGTTAACCTGGGGAGAGGGGCCGGAGGACAGTCTAGCTCCTTTGTTCTGGGATCCAAGTGCCGTGCTGGCTCGCCACCAGGACCGCTGGTGCGCGCACAGCCATCAGTGCGAGCAACACACGAAGGTGGACTCGAGGGAGGTCACTGCAGTGGGTGGGGTGAGAGAGATTCTTGCCCAGGGAATCAGGTTTTATTTTTCTATCAGAATATTTTTATCTTGATAATGCTTAGTATCAGAGACTATTTCAGTGAGAAATGCTTGATTTGTTCTTGCCTGCAGTTTTTATTTGTGCATGTTTGCAGTACGTCATGTTACATTAGCTGTGAGGAGTTGGTACACGAGGATAACACATCTTTCCTCATGCTCTGTTCCCTTCTGGGGTGCCGCGTCAGTATGTAGGGGTCAGAGGGACTTTGCATTGGCATGGAGGATGGGCAGGATTTCCTCCTGCAGCGTAGGGTGGGCGGAGGGGGAGGGCAGAGGGAGGGACTCGGCTCCATAGATTAGGCGTGGTGGGCAGGGCTGGTGGACTCGAGCCACAATCCGGGGCATGTGGAAGAACAGTCCTGGGAGACGACCAGTGAGCTGTGAAAAAAACCCGTAGCGATCTGGGTCCTAGTAGCTTGCTCACGTGTGCTTTGTCTGGAGGAAAGAGTGGAGCATCAGTGGGGGTGGGGTGGAGGTGGGGAGCAAGAATTCCAGTCATGTTTAAAGTTGTGGTTAGCACGCAGGCCTGGGCGGAAGGATCAAGCCCTTCAGTCAGTACAGGACGTATCTCATGTCAGAATATCCAAGCACTTAGGGCCTTTAGTCAAAACAGACCTGGGACTCTCAGTGAACAGGGCAGGGGCTTGCTGTGACATTAAAGGGAAGCCTGCTTAATATACATGTGTGCATACATGCACACACAGGCGTATATACGCACACAGAGGCACATACATATGCGTATGCACACGCACGCACACACACACACACACAGAAGAGCAATATTCTTACATGAAGTCCAGTGCCAGCTAAATGAAGAGACTATGCATGTGTAATTAGCCTCAGGAACAGGCAGCTTTACCATCATTTCTAGGCTGGAAGAATTAATCATAAAAGCTTATGCCCCGCCTTCCACCGTTCTGAGCACAGAGAGTTGCCTTGTGGTGCCTGGGAGGATCACGTGTGCCAAAGCAGGGCTTTAGTCTTGGCAAGAGCTGGAAAGGCTGTGGACTCCCGGAGAGTGCAGGAGCCTGGGCTCTGAGCGCCCTGCGCAGTCCTTGGGTCCGGGAGAGTCGCTGGGCTGGCTCTGGCCGGCTGCTCACATCGCAGCAGTTCCGTT
Organism: Myocastor coypus; assembly: GCA_004027025.1. Taxonomy (NCBI): domain Eukaryota; kingdom Metazoa; phylum Chordata; class Mammalia; order Rodentia; family Myocastoridae; genus Myocastor; species Myocastor coypus. Next base: position 25,318 of record PVJA010006318.1, read on the forward strand.
GGCTGTGGCACTTGGTCTGTGCTGGTTTGTCCTGTCACACCAAGTTCACCCCAAATGGGAACCATACAGTGCTTCACTTCCTGCAGCAGTTGGTTTTTGTTTTATTTTGTCTTTAGAGCAACTCAAAAGCGAGATGTAATTCTTGGAAAATAATTCGTATCCTCCCATTTATTCCTCAATGGCTTTGAGGAGAAGAGGGAGGCAGACATTGTGTGGCAAAGATGTCGCAGATCCTCCCTGATTTGTACATGTTATCTAAAGGGCAATCTTTCTTTGTGCCCAAGAGTTTATTTTTGGTTCATGCTCAGGAAACATGGAAGTGTAAAGGTAGCACTGACGTCGTCACATTGTTTAGTGCCACTCCTGGCCTGTTACCAAGTGAAACTTCTTACAGAGATTGCCTCAGAGCTTTTGTGCGCTTCAGTTTCTCTTTGTGCCTGTGTGCAGTAAATAATGATCCATTCGTTTGGCTGGGTGGTCCAGGTACGTGACACACCTTAATTCTTTGTGGAATGAATTTATTGAAAGAACCTTATGTGTCCACTTATTTCTCCTTACATTTGATTTAGTGCAACTTTTAGTCTGACACAGAGTTTTGCTTGATTAAAATTTATTGACTGCTCAGATAAGCAGGTGTATTAGGGTCTCTGTCTCCATTCCCAGGCTTCATGCTTCACTAGAAGGACTCAGGAAACCTAGGAAATGTGTTACACTCTTTGTTACGGTCTATCACTGTGCAGGATAAGCAATGAAATTAGCAAAGACAAAAGGTTTGTGAAATCCAGTTCAGTTCCCAGGTGCCCATCAGGTGAAGAGGCTTCACCTGACCCAGCTCTTGTTTCACCTATCTTTCCCTCAGTTCTGCTGTTGTCCCTTCCTGAGGTACACTGAGAGGCCAACAGGTCCATACAATAGGGTGAAAAGCAGAGTTAAAGAAAACTTGAATGTACACTAGCATTTTAAATCTATGCAAACAGAGCAGAGAATATATTCATGAACATTGGACTTATGGGCAGAATGCTGTGACACTTTAGACCTTAGGGTAAAGAACAGGAAGAAGTAAAGGTTTCTTTTTCACCTTTTGATGTAGGTTGGTAGTGAATAAGGGTTCCAGTCACAGGGAGAAGTGTACGGGAAGGGATGAGGACAGGATCATGTGTTCCAGACTCGGTGAATGGGAGGTGATGGAGGGAGGCCCTAGCAGAAATATTCAGGGGACATCCTGCCAAGAAGCCGGAGGAGGAGCCCAGGTCAACGGGCTTGGTGAGCATCCTCATGTAGTTGACAGCTGCTTCAGTGCAAGACCCTGGCTGGGGAGGACGTTTCCTAGAGGATCAACACTGTAGGTCCCACCCAACTACTTCCTGTCAGTGCTCTCCATACCACGGTTGGTCCATCATTAGTTAGTGACAGTGATGAAAAGCTGACTGGCCCATGGAGACCAATGGTTTTCCCATCTTGGCTCTGTGGAGATGATAAAATATTTTTGTGGGAGGGTAAAGGGGGTGTCATAGCGTGTGGTTGTGAGTGACGTGAAGCACTGTCTTCATGGTAGGGAACTGAGGAAATTTATGAATGAGGGTCTGAGTGTTGAGAGCCCATGGAGCCAGAACGTGGGGAAAAGGAGCCATAGTTTTTCATCAGATTCTAGAAGATAAGCCAGGAAGGGAGAAGGGCAGGAAGAAAGGAAAGAGGGTAGAGAGAATGAAGGAAGGAAGGAATTTCTGTACATGCCTTTTATTCTGAACACAAAGGAAACAAAGATCAGGTCAGAATAAGTCAGAAAGCCAGAAATATCACCTAAACAGTGAAGAATCCTCATTCCCTTGAGCTCTGCTTCCCCTCCCCGTGCCAGTATTGTCCAACGCTGCAGGAATTCGGGGTCAGGAGTTTCATAGTGTGGCTTGGCAGAATCAAAGGCCAAAAAGATGACTAATTCTAGATGGGGATAAACCTGGAAGGCTCAGGAGTGCGGGGAAGATGAGGGGATGCTTCCAAGTCGGGTTGGAAGCTTCCCTCTCTTGTTCACCACAGATAATGATGCAAGGGAGGTGCTCTGGAGGGTATGGAACATTGAAGGTAGGCGCAGAGCCTTTTCGTTTTGTTTTGCTTCCCCTACTTTGCCTAGACTTAATTTTCTAGGCCCTTTTAGTTTCACCACAGGGTGGAGGGAGGAGCAGGCTCGCTCCCGCATGTTCCGTGGGTCCCCAGCCCCTTTCGCTGTCAGCGTCCCAAACAGGCCTGGAACAGTCGCTGCCCTTGAGGATCCCGCTTCAGCAGGTCATTGTCGTGCGCAGCCTGTGGTTTCCCGTAGCGCACCCTGCTCGTGTTGCATGTCCTGGAGACGCGCACAAGTTTCTGACGGCATGCACCCATCCCAGGAGCCCACAGGGCAGGCCTCAGCCCTGACGGAGTCCTCGTGCTCTGCTTGGTCATTCCATTCCCCCCGCCGACGCCTGGTAACCGCTGGTCTTTTTACTCTCTTCATAATTTTGTCTTATCTAGAATCTCATATACATGGAATCACAGAATGGATAGTCTTTTAAGCTCAGTGTCTTTCACTTAGTAACGTATACTCACATTTCCTTCATGCCTTTCTATACCTTGGAAGCTCCCTTGTTCCTAGCTTTGAATAATATTCCAGTGCTTGTGTATGCACGTTTTATTTACTCATTCACCTATGTAGGGCAAGGGAAACAGCTCACCAACGTAATTCCTGCCTGGCAAGCACAAGGTCCTGAGTTCAGTCCCCAGGAACCCTCCACAAAAGTGTAATCTTTGTTTTCTAGTTTTGGCAATTATTAATAAAGCCATTATAAAATCCATGTACAGGGTTTTATGCATTAATAAGCTTTTGGCACCTCTGCAACACAGAGGCAGTATTGTCTGAATAGCATACGTTCGGCTCTGTAAGAAGCCTCGCAGCTGCCCTCCGAACACTTTGTAGCTCTTGGTGCAGCCAGTAGAAACGAATGGGGGACCGACGGCGTTCGGTACTGTCGGCCTCCTGGCACTTTGGCCATCCCTATGGGTGTGTAGTACGGCCTCACTGTGCTTGGCCAGGCATTTCCCTAGTTTGTATCCTCCTCTCATGTGCTTGTTTTCTACCCTAGTATCTTCTTCAGAGAAGCAACATTTTTAGCAAAACGTTAAGTCCAAGATTTGAAAGGCTGGAGATGCAACACACCAGATTGGAACCCTTCTGCAGTTTTTTTTTTTTTTTTTTAATGAGGCTTTGAAACACGAGTTTTACAACTTCTTTTCTAATATTTTTTTAAAAACTGTTTTATTTATTTATTTGGTACAGGGTCTCACTACACAGCCTGGACTCCTAGTGATCCTCCTGTTTCAGCCTCCCCAGCGCTGTGATTACAGGTGTGTGCCACCACGCCTGGTTAGTGACCTGCTTAGCGTACCTGGGATTTTAGCCCAACAGTACTGGAGAGTGAACCTGGTCCCTTGTGCTTCCCAGGCTGGTGCTTTGACCACCCAGTCTCCCCATCCCTGCCACTAAGGATTAAACCTAGGGCCTTTGTGCTGAGCTACACCCCCAGCAATTTCAGTTCTTTTTACAAGCAATTGCTGTTGTCGAGTTGTGCTGCTCATGCCGGACTCACCTGGCTGTGATCCTTCTGCCGCAGCTTCCCGGGGTCATAGAGGCGCAGGCGCGTGCCCCTGTGCTTGGTTCCAGTTGTGCAGCTCTCAGGTCACCCACTGCCTAGAGCTGGTTCTCTGAGGATTAAGAGAGAAGCTATGAGAGTGGATGTCTTCAGCTGCTGTCAGTCGGGCGGGATTTGGGAACATGCCCTGCCCCTCAAGGTCGTGGAGGTATATGGGTGAGCAAACTGCTCTACTCCCTGAAATAGGAAGAGCCCGAGATAGGAGATGTTTTTCTTCTGTAGGGAGCACCTCTTCTCTACTTTGGGATACAGGGCAAAGGAGAGTTTATGGAGAAAGTGACCTCTGAAGGTTTCCCAGAGATGCAATGTGTGTCTCCCGTGCTCTGGACCCAGGGCCCAGAGGGTCTTAGACCTTGCCAAATGGGTGCCTCTGGGATGGACTGATCTCAGCATGGGGAAGTGGGAGTTATCCTTGTATCCATGGGTTCCAGCACGACTGAGAGGTCACCCGGACAAAGGTTCCTCACTGGCAGCAGAACACCTGGCCCTGGCCCTGGCCCTTAGCTATGGGGAGGCCGGGTACCGTACACTACCTAGACAAGAGTGTGAAATGTGAGCTGGATTGAGGGTTTGTCCATGCCAGCCTGCTGCATTCACCTGTTTTCCTCTCCCTTAGGTCTCACTTCCCTTATTTTTGCTTAGGCCCAGGGACCATTTTCTCATATTGAATACATTGTAGGTAGCTGAGAGCAAAATGAATTATACCCTATGAGTCCTGCTCGTTTCCATGACAAAACCAGCTGAAAGTGGCACTACCTACAGCAAAGTGTTCCCAGTCTGGAGCTCCGAGAACGTGATTTTCTTTGAGAAATAAGTCACTGTTATTCTCCTATTGTTCATCTGCTAATAGTGAGGGGAAATAGCCCCATCTGTGCTTTTTCAGTGGGTTTGTTGGTCTCAGAAAATTGAAGTGAAAAGTAATATCTTTAGGGGATAGACAGGAAATGCCAGTAACCCCCCTCTGGGTCTTGTGCCACATAATTTCACTGGTGGAATTGGACGAGGCAGAATAATTGGTTTTTGCTACATCATGGAGCAGAAATCAGCAGATTCAAGTTGACATTGAAAGTCAAGTTTTCAAGAAATTACTGGCATTCTTAAGCTCAGAATATTAATGGCAAATGTGCTTCGGGAACACGATCCTCTCTCCTCATGCACCCTGGCTCAGCCTTCTATGTGAATCTACTTAAGTGTATCTGCTCTGCTTAGGAAGACCCCAGGCAGCCTGGTGTGCACTCGGAGGGACTGCTGGGTAGTGCGGGGCCGGGGGGACTGTGCTGGGCCGATTCCAACTGAAACACGGGGGAAATCTGTTTGTTTGATTACTTCGGGGCTTACACAAACTCAGCATGTTTGGGTAGTTCTTCTGTGCAGCTTGTAGAGATGGCGTTTATTAGAGGAGCCAGTAGAACAACGTTGAATGAGGAGAAACTAAAGAATGTCTTCTTACGAGTGTTGGAAGAAAAGCTTCCAGGGGATAAACAGAAGGAAAAGGCTCATGCACTTTTTATTAGCTTACAGAACTAAAATGGTTTGCAGATGGTTGGCTGAGGGTTTCACATAAAACATAGTTGTATACCTGGGCCTTTTTCCCCCTCACTTATTTTAACAGCAGAAGCATCCTTTTCTTGTGAACCATTTATTCTAATGGCAATAAAATTGCATTGGCACCTCCTCATTATGCTCCATAGAAACCGACTTTGGAGGGGTCTTAGCTTGGGTTGTAGGGTGGCACCCTAGTGACCAAGGCAGCCCCATGTAGCCAGGCATCGGGAGGAGTGACGTAAGTAGGGTGCACAGTGCAATAGTTCCTCCGCCCCAGCCGCAGAGGTAAAGTCCAGATGGAGCATGCTGGGAAATCTTGGGTCTCACAGAAGGACTTTTGGAGGTAGAGTGATTCCTGCTGGCCTGGCCAGGACGTGGCCCACCTCTGTGTAAGCTGGCTGCGGGTTATCACAGGGTCACCATGTGGTGACTTTTAGCTTGCTTTCTCTGGAGTAGAGGGTTCTATTGGCGAGGAAGTGTACTGATGACTGAGGGAGAGAGATTTTCTAGGTGAAATGGGAAATTGTTTTAAGAGGGCGTGGGCAGATATTTCTCCTGTGGTCACCCAGTGTTGGGCCCCTTTGAGAAGGTGCATTCATGCAAGAACCTATTTTCCTATTACCTCTCCTTGGTTTTTCTTTGATGACTGAACACTATTAAGCAAATAATATTTGAATTATTTTATTTAGAAAATGGTACTGTGCCTGCAACTCAGCTACTTACAATTAAAAAAAAAAACATCATGAATTTCATAGAAGGCTCTTGTGTTTACCCTTCATGGAGCTTTAGGGAGTACAGAGTTAGAGGAGAGTCTGATTTCCTGGTTGTGGTGATGACAGTTTTTATGGTAGCTTTTTCACAATGACTCTGTTATCCACTTATTACAGGTTCAGAAGTAAACAAAGGGCTCTGCTCTGTGTATCCCTGGCCCCTGAGCGGATGGGGGAGGGTCCACTGTTGGGGAGGAGAAGCCCTGAGTGGACGTCTTTGCCTTGCTTGACAAGGGCGATGCCATTAAAGGAGCCAGTGAGCAGGGTCAGTGTTACCTTTCTTGCTTGCTTCTTTAAATTTCATGTATTTATTGAAATGTAGGCGCTCTTTCTAAAAATAAAGAACACCTGATATATGTCGCTTATTGACCGTGCAGTCCCTTTGGAGGGCAATTTAGCTTCACTGACTGGAATGTTAAATTCACATCTCTTAAAAAAATAAATTTACAGCTGGGCGTGGTGGCGCACACCTGTAATCCCAGCACTCAGGAGGCTGAGGCAGGAGGATCGGTGTGAGTCTGAGACCAGCCTGGGCTACAAAAGTGAGCTCAAGGCCAGCCTCAACTGCATAGCAAGACCCTGTGTCAAAAACACAATAAATAAACAACAAACAAACAAACAAATAAATAAATAGATTTACGTATCTTTTAAGGAGCCATTTTACCAGAAGCCTAGCAATTTTGTTCTATGTCTGTGTGTTTGTTTTCCACCGTGCCTGACCATGTCACGAGGCATCTTCACGGGTGTCACATCTCCCACGCACGACCTGATTACCAAGTGAGGCCTCCTGGCTGCCTCTGTGATCCCCTCCCTTCTGGGTCTCTGCCCCCAAGGCCAGCCAGCCTCCGCAGCCCTCCCGGGCTCAACGTTCCATTTCAGCTAGCTCTAGGAGAGGGACTTTTGGTAGGGTTACCTTGTCATCTTCCTTTATTCCAGCTGCTATAACAAGCTACCACAGACTAGTTCAGAGATGCCCTTCTCACTGTTCTGGAGGTTGGGAGTCCAAGATGAAGGCAGCTGAGTGTTTGATTCTGCGTATGGGGCCTCTTTGGGTTTGGACATCGCCCGTTTTCATTGTACCCTTAGAGGGATTATGTGGGGTGAAGGAGCTTTTTGGGGTCGCTTTTATAAAAGCAGGACCCTCATTCACGAGTGCTAGCTATATCTTCACAACCCAGTTACCATCCAAAGGTCCTAACTCCAAATATCAGCATCTTGGGGGAACCAGTAATTTTTTTTTAAATGTATTTAGTGCATGATATACAGGGCTGCATTACAGTTTGGGCTCATAGTGATCCTCCCATTTTCAGCATGCCAAGTGCTGGGATTACAGGCGTGTGTCACCACGCCCAGTCTCAGTCGCCATCTCAGCAAGCATGGGGGTAGAGCCGGCTTGGCACACTGGGATCCATCCTCAGCCACTGCGCCTGCTCTGCCTAAGTAGGCGCTTCAGTCCACTGAGCTATCTGGCCAGCCCACAAACTAAATGTGAAAGATATAAACATTCAGGATATCGTAGCTGGATTTGTCCACTTCTATGATATTTGTCTCACTTTCTGATTTATCTGTGTATGTGCTTGCACCTGGGCATGCACATCTGTGTGTACACGCCTGTGTTACCATGTGTTGAGCCGCGGATGTCATGGCGCCTCGGCCTGTAGCGCCCTCACATAAATCCCTGAAGACACGCACTGCTCTCCACTCACAGTGTTAGTCTCCCGTTCGAGCCACTCCAACTCAAAGATAGCTTAGTTTCCCTCTTCCCGATGCTTTGTTGTATTTTCGAATGCAAGACACGGTTACATGGTTCAACAGTAAAAATCATATGTATTTGATAGCATGTAGAGAAGCACTGCTAGGACTCCTGTCTCTAAAGGCAGGCATGTGTATTACTCTCTGGCCTATTCTTCTGTTTCCTTTTCGAAGTTAGTGTGAGTGTGGATTTTTCCTGTCCTGGCCCAAAAGATGGCAGGTTACATACGCTTTTTATAGAATCCTTTCTGCCTGCCTGTCTGTCTGTCTGTCTCTCGTCTCCCTCCCCCTCCCCCTCTCCCTCATCCCTCTCCCCCCTCCTTAGAAAATGGGGGCTCGCTTGGTTGGCAGATAATGCTCTTTAAGGAATAATGTGCTGTAATTAAACATCTGAATAGATGCATTATATGCTGTGGACTAGTGATCAGGCTTCATTTAATTTTTTTAAAAAGATAGCTCTCTGAAAGAGTTCAAGGTGTCCTATGGCAGAGGCACACACGTCAGTGCAACTCCTGAGACCTAAATCTTGGGAGCAGCCCTGGTGCCCATGAGCAGATGAACAGGAAATGTGCATGCGGATACACACAGGGGAGCTGTGATGAGCCCAAGGAGAGGAGTCTGGGCAAGCGTAGAAGAACGTCTGTGTGTTGAGATCGTCGTGCAAACGAAATACGTTCCAGCCAGGAACATGCAATATTGCATGGCTTCTTTTAGCTGAAGAGCCCAGATTATAAATAATTAAAAGAACAAAGTGAAAGGGAGATGACAGATATTAGGAAGCAGGGAGATGGATCTGTGGGGAAGAAAAGAGGATCGGGGATCGGGGATCGGGGATCGGGGTCTGAGAGGGGAAAGGAGGAGGAGACACAGAAAGCATAATGGTGATGTGTAGGTGAACGGATTTGTTGTACTTTATAACCATATGCTAGTCAACGAGAAAAATAATAAGTTAAAATTACTTAAAATAGATGCCTTCAGTTAATTATATAATATTGTGGGTCTAGGTCTAAATAATTTTTGTGTAACTTTATATATGACGTAGGTGTGAATGTACACGTACATCCCTGTATTACCTGTCATACTTCTAATGGATGGAGTTGTGATAGGCACAGTAGACTTTTGTGTCGTGGCCTGTCCACCTTCCCTCTGAACTGTATTCTCCAGCTGAAGAGATAAAATGATTTTTAGTCAGAAACGACTGCACGTTCACATAATTGCATATTTCTGTAATGTTGCAGTGTCTGTGGGGGGCTATGTGACCACAGGTTCTCTCCTTGTAATCACTCCTTTGGCACGATTTCAACACTTGTGAACAGCCGAACATTTTATACATCTCTAACTTTTTATTTCCTAAATCACAGAAAACTCTTCATGATGTTAGACTTACAGCAGACAAATATGCCTCAGACACCATAAGGCCTTGTGTGTATTTGATTGGAACAAATCAAAAGCATTCTCAGGTGCAGATTCCCTTTCTGGTTTTTCAGTCGTAAGATATGCTGAAATGTGAGCAAGGTTACTCTGTTTTGTGTTAATGACCACATGGTTTTTTAAATGAATAGGAATAGCATTCTGGATTCCAGAGCTGGAAACAGGTTAGGGGTGGGTCTTCTTCCAGCTCGCCTTTTCTTCAAGGAAATGACAGGCATGTGGGGACTGCGGCTCTAACCCCGGCTTTCGCAGGTGTCCATCTGAGAATACTTTCACTGGCCTTGGGTGAGAGTCATTTTGTTTCGAAAAGAAAATCGCCAATACCGGTTTGGCCCAATAATGATTTGTACAATTTTAATATATGTGCTTTTGAGGCAGATGCTGGTGACACACGGATGAAAGCTGCACATTCTTTGCTCTTGTGAGATGTCTAACAAGGGCTACATTAATTGCCCAGATTTGCGCCTGGGAATACGCAGGGAGGAATTGCTGGTACCTACCTGGGGCCTGGCAGGTCACAGTCTCTGATGTCAAGGGAAGGGGTGAGCGAAAGGCTCACACAGCCCTCATGGGCAAGGTTATACAGCAATGCCAGCTATCCGGCAGTTCCACCATAGATGCAGTACGTATTCCACTTAAAAGTCTTCCAACTGTTTTGACGTGGTCCTCATTCTTTAATAGACCCTGGAAATAAGTATAGTGGCTTTGCTCAATTTGCATATCCTGTGTCCTCTGCCAGCAACAGGGCTGCCCTTGCGGGTCGTCTGTGATTGTCACTTATTGCAGTAAGTCAAGCAACCCTTAAGTGAGTACTTGCTGGAAATGCACTTCAGTTGCGATATGTGGCAGTCAGAAGCACTGTTGTAAAACTCTGTCATCCATAAGGCCATCTAATTATTCTGTAAGGCCATTCTGACAATTACTGTTTCTCATTGTCCAATCTGATTTTGTTGCTGCTCCTGGAATGTTATAGAGAAATACAACAGTGCCAGCTCAACATTGTTCTGGCATGCCCTCTGCATCACATGAATACACATGCACATGTACATGTGTGAACACACACACACATACATACCCCATATATTTACATGTATCCTAAATGGCGTAAAAATAAATACAAAAGAAAGTAAGCTATTTTATGCCTCCTTTAATTAGTTTAGGTCTTAGAACTAGGCTTATGCTCGTGCAGGGAAATTAGGCAGCGCGCCACAGGTCCGTTCCAGCCGGAAACACATCGTGTCTCCTACCTAACGGCATTGTGTGCTGTGCCACCTGCTCCTTAGAGCTCAGCTGTCCTCATCAAGTCAGGTGACCTCCACCTTGATCAGACCTCATTCTTTTCTCCCTTCTCTTATTTATTCAGCTTGTCTTCGGAGGTTGTTGTATACACCCACTAGTGTCCTAACGTCAGTTCTCTCAACGTTTTGCTACAAAAGCTGTTGGAATTTTCTACTTATAAGAAAAGAAAGAAACAAGTTCTCTGTGGAGACGCAGCCCCATGTTCTGAGCATCCTGTGGGATCTGAGGTGGCGTCTCCTTGCCTCACTGACTCTGACCAATAGAGCCACACTCAGAATAGTTAGGAAGGCATGAGTGCATCCCTCCCTGCCTTGTCACCAGCGCTCACACTTGGTTCTGTCCTTGCTACTGCACACACCATGGGAATGTCGTCATCAGGGTTCATTAGGCCTTCACTGGCTCTTCTTTTCATAAGTTACTGAGAGCTTATCTCCTGAAAGACTCTAATACTCTACTAACTGGTCTATTAGCTAAGAGGTTTTTTTGTTTGTTTTTTGTATTTTAGGGCAGGGTCTACAGGGTCTTCAGGGTCTCACTACTAGAGATGACTCATACTGATTGTGTAAGGTCACAGGATGTCCTTGCAGAATAATTAGATGGCCTTATGGGTCACGCATAGTGATCTTCCTGTTTACAGCCTCCCAAGAGCTGGGATTACAGGTGTGTACCACCACACCCAGTCGCAACTGCCATCTCAGTGCGCCCCAGGGCTGGGGTGGGCATAGCAGTCTCAGGGGTGGAGCCCCCAGTCCCTGCACCCACTTATCTGTGCTTTAATCCATTGAGTTATTTGGCCTGCCCTAGTTTATAGTTTTGAAAGCAAAATGAGACACAGTAGCTTAATGGGACTGATAGGAGTCTGGGCTAGTGATTCAATGTGAACAAGATGGTGGCACCTCTTGGACACCCCGTTCAAGGGGGGGGGGTCTTTGCCAGATAATCAAGGAACCACCGAAGCAGTGTGAAATTCTCTTTCACAACTTTTGTTGTTGCCTAATTTCTCCCAAGCTATCTCACTGTACTTGATGAAGACGATAGGCACGGGTTTGTCATGCTGCTAATCAAAGTTGAACAGGCTTGACACACATGTACATGTATGCATTCATGCACACACAGAGATTCACTCGAATAGTAGTGATGTGAAGAGTACAGGGGGACCCTCTCAGCTGCTCCTGACTGCATTTTGCCTATGTCAAGTGTTACGAGTTCATCTTCACCTCCCCCACCTTTACCTTGGCCTATTGATTTGTCCTCAGTACATCAGCAGATATTTATTGAGTGGCAATCTGATAGACTTGAAATGACACTCACATTGCCTGTGAAGTGCTTGGAACTTGGTTGTGAAGACAAAATTTACAGTATGAAGTAGATGAATAGGCTTGGCACTTCTGAGACGAAAAGATATATAAAGGCTTTAGAAGTGACGCAAATCGTCTTGTAGAATTGATGAGGCTGAGCCGCTTCTTGAGCGCGGAGCGGAATTTAGATCTGTGCTGTCGAGTACACGCACGGCTGTTGAACACTTGCAGCAGGAAGGCGTGGGGGGGGCACCCTAGCATGCTCCAAGTGTGAAGTCCACAATGGGCTTTGGAATTTTAGATAGCCTTGAATTTTTTATTGACTACATAAAGTTAAAATATTATGAATATATTACATTGAGTAAAGTAGAACTATTTTCACTTTTCAAAACTTTTAAAATGTGGCTTCTGGAACTTTTAAAATGACATGTGAGTCTTGCAGATTTTGCATCACGTGTCTGTTGAATACTAACACGTAGATAGGGTAGGGCCTAGAGAGTTAGTTGGGTAGAGTGGCACACAAGGGAAAAAAGGTGGACAGGGACAAGTGGTCTTGGGGTGTGGCCACAAAGCAAGTGGAAGGCCAGAAGAACCTTTTTTTTTTTAAAGCGTGTTTGGTACAGGGTCTCAGCTTAGACTTGTTGTGATCCCCCTCACAACAAGCTTCCCCAGTGCTGGGATTGCAGGCGTGTGCCGCCATGCCCAGTGGCTGACTCAGCTCACCCAGGGGCAGGGCGGCAAGGCTTTTGGTATCCAGGATCAAACCCAGGTCTCTGAGCTTGCCTAAGCAGGCACTTAGTCCGCTGAGCTGTCTCGCTGGCCCTGGAAGAAGCTTTTGGAGCACACTGCTGGTGACTCTTCAAGCTGGTGAGGCTGGTGGGAAATCCAGGGCACTTCCAGCAGATGATGGTTAGTAGAATAAACATGGCTTTGATTCAGAGAAGCGAGAGCTGGGTTGGAGGTACAGGTCTGGGAGCTGTTACTCAGCCGTGCAAGTCGGAGGCAGTGTGTGAGGGTGCTGGAGGTGAGGTTCAGGGGGTGCGGCTCTGTGTCTTCGCTTCCTCAGGGCCTGTGCACCCACCTCTGACTCTGATTGGATGTCTACACTGTTTAGAGAAAGTGGAGAAACTGCCTGCCTCCTGGGCAATTCCCGCTGGTCTCAGCTTCTAAGGACTGGAAGGAAGAGAGGTGTGGCAGCTGTGGGCAGGAAGAACAGGCAGGTGACAGAAGGGACAGCGTGGAGGGTCCCAGTGCCAGGCAGGGTCAGTGTGCGCCGGTATCCCTTGTGTGTGAGCTGAGCGGGGCTGTGTGCCTGCGCACACCCTGCACCATACCAAGGGGTTGTGGCTAGAGAGGGACAGCAGGACCCACTAGGGGCTGTCTCCCTGAGCCTCGAGAACATTGGCCCAGCAACCCCAGGTAAGGAGATGGGGGGCGGCCTTGGCAAATTGGGACCCATCCTGGGTCAGCATTTTGCTTTCCTGTTGCGCTCTGAAGGAATAGTAAGCATTCTTCTTTCCCTAGGTCAACAGTAGGCTATTTTAGGAAGGTCGTATTTGGCTTAGTATTTCATTAACTGATACACATTAGAGAAAGGGAAATTAGGGGCACTGGTGTGATGAAATTGAAAGGCCCCCATGGAGTTAATAAGCCATGGCTTGAAGGAGTAAAATTAGAACAGTTTGATTAATGGTGCTCTGTTCAGAGCACATGGGAGCCTCCCGAGGTGAGTCTCGCTGAAGGACAAAACCCATTCTGTGGTCTGCACTCTGCGATCCGCATTAAAACTTCATCCTGATTGCCTCACGGACCTAGCTCGTGAGCAAGAGTGAGGGTGGTAGCAGCCCGTGTTTATCAGCCCGGGCACGTAGGTGCAGGGGGTAGGGAGGTGCTGGTGCACATGAGGGTGTCACCATGGGCCTCTTGCCTAACCTCTGTGTCCCCGAGTTACCTTCTTAGTATCTTTGAAAAGAGGAGTGCAGTACTGATGGTTTGGGAGAAGCAAAGTCAGAAGCTGGTAAGGTAATTGTAGGCCCAGCGTTCTACACAAGCCTGATTCTCCAGCACCTAGGATTCTCAGCCATGCTGTGTTAGTAAGTTATAACCGGGGGTCACACTTGCCTCCTTCCAGTACGAGAGCTAAGAATGATTTGGGGGGGTGGTGAGACTACCATCCACTTAGTGATAGGAAGCCTCAGTTTTGAACCCCAACAGAGAAATATTATTTGTCCACTAACAATTAAAAAGAAAAATCACACTTGGGTCACAAGCATTATGTCATGAAACGTTATCATCGCATTTTGGATTTGATCAATACCCCCGTGGAGATTTATTTTCTCTCTCGCTGTCCGCGCATCCACGATATTTCTGACTGACCCTGCAGCTGCCAGAGCCACTAACTTCTCATTCTGGCCTTTCGCCGAAGTGTTACTGGGGTGCTTCTCTCACTAGTCTGTGCTCTATTTTGTTACATCCTGAGGTGGTCCCTGTGGGGAACATTGTTGAGAATCAGAGACCTCATCATTACAGGTTGGATGCAGGGACTGGAAATGGAGTAGCCATGGGGACAGGAGGAGGATGCTCCGGGAGCTGGAGCAGATTACTCACCGTGGACCTGCAGAGTCAGGCAGCGGCCGAGCTCTGCAGCTCCCATGCAAGGAGGCCTAGGAGAGCCCATTTGGAAGATCTCTCCTGCCAGAGGCTATGGGCTAACTTTGCTCAACTAGGAGCGTTCTCCCAGATTACACCTCACTTTTCACCTCTCAGGGGTGCTGTAAATAAAAATGTCCTCCAAAGACGTAAGCCTAGAAGCTTGGCAGGACTTTTCAGAAGCAGAGTTGAGTGCTTTTATTTTCCCTAGAAGGAAGCTTGGAAAACTCATTTGTGTCACCGAGCTGCGGGGAGATGGCTGGTGCCTGGGATGAAGAGCACGTTAACAAATGGCTCTGAGACCTGTTTAATGGGCTGTGGTAGCTGAGGTGGTGTGATTGGTGACAGGGAGCCACGGTGATTCCGGGTTTGCCAGGTAAAAGGAGACCCAGGAAGTGGACTTCTGGGAGGCGTGGCACTTAGGCCGGAGAGAAACCAAGAGCAGTCCAGGCTTCCCTGGCATTTTTGGTTCTCAGATGCAGAGGTGGGAACGGGAGGCATTTCTGTCACCTGGTATTCAGGCCAAGCTATGGTTATTCATTTGTCATCAAGCTGTTTCAGGCTTCTTTGTTTCTACAATGTAAAATTTAAAGCAAATTCAGATCTCTCTGCAGCAATCCAAATTCTTGAGATCTTTGCATAAAGAAGAAAAAAAAAAAAGGTGTCACCCTTGGGCATGGCCCAGAGATCCTGAGCCCTCCGGCCCCCTTATGCCCATCTTGACCAGGACTCAGGCGTGAGTGCATTGGCCAGGAGCTCCTCTACCCTCTCAGCTGCATCCTGACCTCCCCTTGAGAGCACCTGTGACTGGTGAGCCTTGAACTGCAGCATGTGAACAGACAGTAAAACTTAAACCTGGGCTGTGGACCACACAAAACGGAGTGCAATGAAAACAAATACATATATATATATATATATATATATATATATATATACATATATATATATATGCATATATATATATATATGCATATGCATACACACACACACACACACACTCCTCTGCTTTTGAGAGAGAGAGAGAGCCAGAAAAGCCATGCCAGTCATACCCTCCTTTTTGCCCCTAGATGTTTTCGTTGTGTTCAGTGTGGCTGCAGAATTGTTGTAAGCACTGCCACAAGCTCTTGATTAGAGAAAACACAGCCTACTCAGCCGTGGTCCGTGGGCTTGTGTTCCTTTGCATGCCTCCTGCTTTTACAGAATGTACGCTTGACCTGAAAGGGTCTCTGTTGCTATGGAGCCTCTTTTCTTTAGCTGTTCAGCACCAGATTTGCATAGTTCTTCTTTCCAAACAGAAAGCCTCAATGGCTTACAAACTTGTTTCTACAGAGCCCTGGAGTAGTGCATTATTCGTACATAATTATCCAGCTGGTGCTGACCCTAGGAACTTGTCCTGCGTGCATTCCATGGGGCGTTATCCAAAGCAGGAGTTCTCCTTCCAGCTTGGAAGGGATGTTTAGCAAGCATGAGAGGAAACCCCTTCTCTGAGTAGTGAACCAGCTGCCCAGCTTCACACTGTGACCCTGGCGTCCTGGAAATTGGTGCCTCTGGGTGTACCTTCCATGTGATCTTTACCCACTTCTTTGAGTCTTTTTCATATCTTTCCAGTATAAGGGAAATCTTTAGCAATGTATAAATCCTATCCTGTGCTTTTGAGAGAAGTTTATCCCTCCCCTCAGACTTGCAAATGGAACTATATATTGTGTGCATCTGTGTTACTGTATGTGTGTGGATGCTGTGCTTGTGAATGTCTTGGGCTGGCCTGGGAGAAGCTTGACAGTTCTGTTAATTCCTGGTTTATATCCTCCGTGCACATGCTTCTTTCTTTTATTCTTTTTCATTTTTTGCTTGTTTGTTTATTTATTTTATTATTTTTTTTATTTTAGGGAAGGATCTACAGGGTGTTCAGGGTCGCATTACTAGATTGCACTCACAGTAATCCGCCTGTTTCCAGCCTCCCAAGAGCTGGGATTGCAGGCGCGCACCACCATGCCCAGTCTCAACAGCTGTCTCAGCATACCCTGGGGACAAGGCCCGTACAGCAGGCCCAGGGATCGAATCCCCAGCCCCTGCACCAGCTTGCAGATGCTTTAATCCGCGGAGCTATTTGGCCGGGCCAGCTCTTTCCTTTATCCTGATGAGCTCATTTCTTCCAGCCTGCATCAGCTTGCCTACTTCCTAGTCCTGGGGAAAGCTGTGCACGGAAAGGAAG
Source organism: Myocastor coypus (assembly GCA_004027025.1). Taxonomy (NCBI): domain Eukaryota; kingdom Metazoa; phylum Chordata; class Mammalia; order Rodentia; family Myocastoridae; genus Myocastor; species Myocastor coypus. The sequence goes on from PVJA010006318.1 coordinate 41,954, forward strand.
GCAGTCTACACTCGGAGAGGAAGGAGATGCCTGCCTGCACTTGCTGAAGGCACTCGTGGCAGGCATTGGGACGGACCGTTTGCTCTGAAATCCGCAATAGAAATCTGTGAGCCGCTATGTCCTCCCATTCGCCTAGGGCACGCTGTGTGGTGCCCTGTGCTGCCTCGCGGGGTACTCTGTTCCCTGGTTTCAGTCCTTTAGCTGTCATCTCACTTGAATGCCTTGGGTCAGTGGAAACATTGTCGGCCTCTGGCTTAGGACGCTGCTGTCACCTGCGAGGCCCACTGTCTACGGCAGCCACCTGTCTCCCCCCAGCCCTGATGCCCTCCAGAACTTATTAACTTATTATTTCCCTAAGCTTTCACGTGTATATACTTGCAGTCCAAATTTTTTAACTTTCTTTCATGGTCCTGCCCTCCTCCACTTCTGATATTCTCTTCTTCCCTCCGTCTCTCTCTGTTTCTGTCTCTGTCTCTGTCTTTCTCTCCTCTGTCTCTCTCTCCTGTCTCTGTCTCTGTCTTCATCTCTTCCTGTCACTCTCTCTCTTTCCTCTCTCTGTCTCCTGTCTTTCTCTCTCCTCTGTCTCTCCCTCTCCTCTGTCTCTCTCCTCTGTTGCTGTCTCTGTCTCTCTGTCTCTCTTGCCTGTCAGTCTTTGTCTGTCTGTCTCTCCCCTCTGTCTCTGTCTCTGTCTCCTCTGTCTCTCTGTCTCTCTCTTCTGTCTCTGTCTCCATCTCTCTGTCTCTCTCTCATCTGTCTGTCTGTCTGTCTGTCTGTCTGTCTGTCTGTCTGTCTGTCCTCAGTCTCACTCATGCTGCTGTCTTCCAGGAAGAATACCAGTCAGCCTCACTGACTCCCAGATTCAACCCTGCTTTATGCCGCTGGGTGCTGTGCTCATGTCCAAGAGCTCCTGGGCTGAGGTGCCAGCCTGCACCTGGCTGTCTCACAGGATCTTCACCCCAGGGCTGGGTCCTGCTTCAGAGTTTTCCTTCTGCCTGAACGGCAGCAGCGGACCCCCATCGGATGCTTTCAGGCCCGCTCTTGCCTTCCACTCCGTTCTCCGCGCTACAGACCCGTGGGATCTTCAGAGGCGGCCTGACCTTGTATCCTGTCTGTTTAAGAGTATTGACCCTAAAACAAGTACCTTAGAATGAAGGCAAAATCCCTCCGCAGGCCGACGCAGTCGGGGCACGCCCGCTCTGCGCCTCTACTTCCGCTTCTTTCCCATCTGCTTCTCTGTGCTCTACACGGCTTCCTTTTTTATTTCTCATGGACACCACAGTCTTCCTGTCCCAAGAGACTTAGAATTGATGTCTGTGTTCTGGCAAGGTTTTCTCTTTCATCACTGCCTTGTTAATCTCTGTTTAGACCCGCTGCTAGGTTCTAGGTTAAGCTAGCCCTCCATGAAATACACTTGTTACAACATTTACTTCTTTAGCTTGAATACCCTGCTGGAGATTTTATGCTTACTAATCTCTTCCTAGTATTTGAGAGATAGCAGGCACTCCATAGATGTTTACTGAACAAAGGGATAAAGTCCTATTTTCAGGAGAGGGAACTGAGGTCTGTCTGTCTGTCTGTTTGTCTATCTGTCTATCTATCTATCAATGCATCTATCTATCTATGTACCATCCATCCATGCACCCACCCACCCATCCATCTGTCTATCTTTCTGAGACCTTGTCTTGCTATGCACCTCAGGCTGGCCTTGGGTTCACTTTGTAGCCCAAGCTGGTCTCAAACTCCCAGTCACCCTCCTGCTTCCACTTCCCAAGTGCTGGGATTACAGGTCTGAGGCACCAGGCCAAAAACTGAGGTTGAAAGAAGTTAATTAAATACTCAAGTTTCTTAAACACATATTGTTAAGTGCCAGAATTCCCCTCAAATTAGCAAGAGTCAAGGAAATGAAACAAAAAGCTGCAGGATGATGGTGCTGGATTTCAGGGGGAGGGAGGATTTTAGCTAAGTCTTCCAAGATATTTGAGCCTAGAAAAAAACTGTGTCAGCAGCCTGGGCCGAGGCTCAGGGCACCTCTGCCATCAGCATCCTGGGCCTAGGCTCAAGGCACCTCTGCCCTCATCCTCTGCTCTTGATTTTGAGCTCTTCTCATTCAGCCTGTGTGAGTCTCACCTGCGCTTCTCTCTGCTCAACCCCCTCCTCTGCCTGCTGACAGTGGTCAAGATGGCCCACCCTGCACTCGCTGTCAGGAGGCTGCTCATGACGACGCCCAGGGAGTGAGGCGAGAAAAGCGTCCCTGCTACGCCCCTGCAAGGGAGGAAGGACGGCTTGTTCTTGTGGCTGAGTCATTTCTTCCTGGCAGGTGTCCTGGCAGACTCACTTCATGGCCAGTCAGCTCTGCAGGGCCTGGAAGCACCTGCTGTGTACCCTGAGGAGCAGCTGGTGGGGTGAGGCGTCCCGGCAGGTGGCCACTCCCCAGTGCACCGCCCTCCCACTCTGGTACACCTCTCAAGTGGCGGAGTTGAGTCAGGCCTGGTGGGCTTCGTTCGTAGCCTTCTTTCCTGCATGCCTGTCCAGTTTATACAGATCCCTAATTCATCTGTAAACTTGAAGTTTCCACTTTGACGACTGGACGCACTTCTCACCTGCCAGTGTCCTGCAGACATACAAATTCATCCTCTCATTAAACATCCAAACAGCCCTGGAAGACGTAGGCAGAGTTTTTACCCATTCTGTCAGATGGGGAAATTGAGAACAGAAGAAGTTAGCCAACTTGATGAAGAGTTCGGATGCCAAGGCTTGCAGGTGGCATCTTGTGTACCTTGCTGTCTTGGAGTCTTTTTTTTCAAGGTGTGATCTGTAGTTTGGCAATGGAAGCTGTACTGGTGCCCTGGATGCGTGTTAGAAACAGGAAACCTCAGACTTTGCCCCAGAAGCACCATTTGTACCTGACTTTTAGCTGATTCGTATCTACACCAAGGTGCAAATGCAGTTACCTGGAATTTCTAGGATAGAAATGTAATATATAGCAAGACATTAAATATGAGGAATTCGAGGCAGGAGGATTGGTGCGAGTTCGAGACCAGCCTGGGCTACAAAAGTGAGCTCAAGGCCAGCCTCAACTGCATAGTGAGACCCTGTCTCAAAAATAAAAAAAAAAAAATAAAATAATAAATAAATAAAATAAATAAATATGAGGAATTGGCCCATGTTATCACTGGAGGCTGGGAAATCTGATAGTCTTGGCGCCTGCAGCCTGGAGACCAGGGGAGGCAGCAGTCTAAATCCAGAGGCTGAGGGCCATGGGCTCCAACAGTGCAGCTCCTGGTCCAGGGAAGAAGGCCACTGTGTCCATCCGAGGGCCAGCAAAGAGCGAAGAATTCAGAATTCTTCTACCGTTTACTCCATGCCTCAGGCAACTTGGAGAATCACGACCGTCCATACCAGGAGAGATTGACTGTGCTGTTGAGTTTGCCAGCTCAAATCCTGGGCTTTCACAGAGACACCCTCACAGCCACACCAAGACCGAACGTACGGCTGGCTATCCTGGCACCCTGCGTCCCAGTCTTTAGGACATAGATAAGTAACCGTCACACTAGATTTGGGATGAGTCAGGAATCGTTTTGTGGTAAATACATTGGCCTTGGTATTTGGGCCTGAAATATCCCCCGAAGTCTCAGTCATTCAGAGGCGCGGCTCCTGGAAGGTGATTGGGTGCTCAGGATGCTACACTCACCAATGAGTTAGCCCGCTGAGTCCGTAGCTGAAAGAGCACAGGCTGGGATGGGCGTGCTTTGGTCCCTGGCTGCTCCTGTCTCTCTCGTTCCCAGTTCCCATGGGCTGAGCAGCTTTTCTCTGCCAGGATTTTCACCGCTGTTTCTGTGTTGAAGTCTGTCAACCAGGAGTGAACTCACTGGAAACGAAGCCAAATAAACCTCTCCTTTAAATTCTCAGCATCAGGGACCAGATTTTGATCTCTGGCCATCACACTGGCTACTGAGACTGGGCGTGGTGGTTTGCACTTGTAATCCCAGCACTGGGGAGGCCGAAACAGGAAGATCACTATGAGTCCGAGCCGCACAGTGAGACCTTCTACACAGTGCGTAAATTGTGAGCATCTGGTATTTTATCCCAGTGACAGAAAAAGTGAGTAAATCATTTGGAATATTGGAAACAAAGTTGTCTCCTAGTTCAAATTTTAAAGGCTTTGTCTTTATTAGCCTTGTTTCTAAGCCATTATAAAAATGTTAAATACAGAAATGAGATTGTTAGATTATAACTTATGTGTCATCAGTTAGGAAGTCTCCAAAATGTATCCCAGCGACTCTGCTCAGAGTTAGGTAGAATTCTATTATTTGAATCTGACAGCTTATAGGCTAAATTTAAAAATAGGATGAGTGCGTGAGTCATCACTGGGATGGCGATTGAAAAACACCTTTTGTTTACTCTACAAATGCTTCTCAACCAACAATACTGCTAAATCTTGGTAGAGCAGTGTAAGGCGGAGGTATTCAGCAGGGCTCTTCAAAGCGGTTCAGACCCATAACCTACCAGGCTTCCTGTTCTAGCAGTGCGTGCCCTGTATACGGTCACCTTGGTTTTCCTTAGTGGTCTCAGGCCTGCCCAGAGCTGTAGCTTGTCCACCTGCTAGCATCAGGAGGACCATCCTGTGTATCCCTGGTCCGTGAGAAGGGCAGAGTAGAGTACTGTCTCTACTGAATGGCCATGGCTTCCACAGAATCATAAAGCTGGAAACTGCCAAATCAACCAGATGGATGGTTCGTCAGGGACCCTGTGTCTCTTGGTTTGGATTCCTCTTCCTGTGTGGCTACTGATGAAAATCCAGGAATCCCTGGAGAATAAGAGGGCTTCGCAGGTCTCAGGCATCGGGACAGCCTGAGCCCTCCTTGTTCCCCGTGCATCCAATTTCACTGTGCTTCAAAGGGTTGAGCATAAAACCGCTAAATGGTTTGACACCCTTGCATAGACATGTATAATTCCACCTGTATAAAGGACACAGGACACGGAGGCATATGACACAAAGGTGGCTGAGGGGTTGGTGAAGGAGGGCTGCAGGGCTGTTGGTGCTGCATGGGGGCTGTCGTGCCTCTTGGTGAGGGGAGCGATGACAGGCTTGGGAAATACTGGTGATGGTGTGCCACACATAGTTACCAAAACTGTGGAAAGCTGAATGCAAGAATTCAGGAAAGCCACTGGGGGCTGTTGGAGGCAGGGAGCACTTTGTGGGTGGGTCTAGGGCTTGGGCTCTTGCCTGCAGCAGCCCAGGGGGTCAGGCTGATTCTGCCCCCCACTTCCTTTTTCTGCAGCACAGCAAGACGCACCCCTCAACCCCAGGCTTCTCACAGGCCTCTGAAGGTGGAGCGCAGAGGCTGGCTCCTGCCTGAAATTCATTGCTGCCAGGCCCCGGGAGCCAGCCAAGGGGGCTCCACAGGTGCCAGCCTGGTGTGGCGCTGAGTGATACATGCGGTTTCCGAGTATCCAGCTCAGGATGCCCGAGGGATTTCATATGGAAATAGCTTGCTCCTGACTCTAGATTTCAGAACTAAACCTAAGACTCCTTGTGCATGGGACCTGCTCGTTGGGACCTCACAGCTGCTCCTCTTTGCAGTGAGGACAGCTGTGTGGCCCCCTGGGGACTTGGGACTGAACCCACACAGACCGATGCCCACATTGGGTTGGCTTTATAGAGCCTTTTCTTCTGCCTCATATGGAAACATTTTTATTCTGTGCATCTCAGACATAAGTGAAATGTGTGTGTGTGTGTGTGTGTGTGAGAGAGAGAGAGAGAGAGAGAGCGTCCAGAGTTCAGGGAGTTGTGATGTGACACTAAGACCACTGCAGGCACTCAGGAAAGGCCCTTGGCGTCCACTTAGGGGTGCTCCTCCATGCAGGAGCCACGTGGCATTCACAGGCTTTGCGCTTGGTTGCATCTCCTGGGAATTGAGGGAGTGAACACAGACAGGGGTAGCAGGTAACCTGGCCAGTGCCTGGCCGCGGTAAGTTCACAGTTAGTATGGGACATTGTAGCCACTGTAAAGAGCGGTGCGTTCGTCTGCCTGGACACTATGGAAGAAGGAAATTACGAGGGCCGGTCAAGTAGTCCAGCAGATTAAAGCACCTGTAAGCAGGCTCAGGGAGGGGACAGGGGTTCAATCCCTGGGGCTGACATGCCAGCCCCACCCCTGGGCATGCTGAGACAGCAATTGAGACTGGGCATGGTGGCATGCACCTGTAATCCCAGCTCTTGGGAGGCTGTAAGCAAGTGGATCACTGTGAGCTGATCTAGTAGTGATACCCTGAGCACCCTGTAGACCCTTCCCTAAAATACAGGGGAGAAAAAAAAAACAACAACAAATTGTGTTTGAGAACTGCACAGGAAAATTTTTTAAAAATCTGAAAATTAAGGAGGGTATCATGAAGATGCAAAGTGTTTTACAGAAACCACTGGGAACAGAAGCCAGTGGAAAAGCTGAAATTCCTTCCACCCACTGCCATGTGGTTTAATCCAGCTTAATTCCAATGAAAGGGGTCTCGTCTCACTGGGCACTAGAAACCCTGGGAAGTCTTGGGGGTCACGGGGCTGACAGGGCCACTGCAGGGTGGCGTGTGTTTACAGTGTTCTCTGGATATGCAGTTCCTCTTCATTTTTAAGTGAGGAAAAAAAAATGGCATTAGAGAGAACTTAGGAGACTTGCCCTAAGTGGTAGTCACTAAAAGTGATCCAGAGATACTTGTAGGAACCTATGTTTGCTAATCTAAGGACAGATTCCCCCTTTTTTTCTCTTCTTCTTTCCTTCTCTCTATATTTCTCCCTTCTTCCTTCTGTCTCCCTTTTCTTCCTTCCACATACTGAATTTTTCATGTTTAATGCACTGTTGTAATATTCTTATTAGGCATAGCAGTGAATAAAATACAATAGATGATGAAAAAATATAGTGGATATTTAAATAGAGCAAATGCACTCTAGTAAAAAACATGTTGGCATTCGTCCCTCTCAGAATCTTCCCCTGCTCACTCGACACACACCCTCGTCTCACCACTCTTGCCGCTGTGTGAAGAATTCTGGAGTCCTCTGTCAGGGCTGCTGCCAAGTGCCACCCAGGGGAAGGGTGGGCCCGCGAGACTCGCACCCTCGCCCACCTTGGCCCTGGAGCTGGCACCAGGCAGCCTCTAAAAGTCACAATGACCACGGAAAGCTTTGAATCAACTCAGAACCTCAAGGAAGCCACAGCAGGGCATTCAAAGAGGGCCTTTCACAAGTGCTCCAGAAGGTGGCAAGGACCATGCAGCGGGCAGGTGCCAGCTTAGGAGGAGCGTTTTGAGGGGAGTCAAGGGGCCCGTGTCTCTTATGGTAACAATTATTTTCAAGAACCTTCCGCATTCTCTGTGCCTTTGGCCATATCACAGAAGATCAGAGTCCCTGCCTTCTTGGAGCCAAAGGTGTAACTAAAGAGACAAAGGTCGAATGCAGTACAATGTTTTGGCGTTCTAATGCTGCATCTCACTGTCATGCGCAAGAGTCAGGCACGACAGGGGTTAGGGAGCCTCGTGGGAGCAGAGGTTTCCACGGGACACCGGCAGAGTAGCGCAGTTCACACGTCTGCATGGCTGCTGGGACTGTGCGCCTTAGAGACCCAAATGAGTGGTGTTTGTAGGTGTCTTTTACTGTGAAGGCACAGAAGTATCTCCCCCTCCCCGAGAGGCAGAACTGCTGGGTTTTCTGAAAAATACCAAAATTATTCTCTTGGTGACAGCTTATTCATCTTTGTTACTGAGCTTAGTACGTGGGGCAGCCTCTGACTGACGGGCAGTGTCAGCCACAGGGGCCAGTGCTCTAGCCTTGTCCCACTGTGCCGGTTGCTGCTGTTGCTTCATGTGTCAGACTTCTCCGGAAAGCTGCTGCCGGGCTTCCGTTTCTCTGCTGGACTAAACTTAATCCAGCGTCTCCTGCCATCTCCTGAGTTGATGCTAGCTATCACAGGCCTGCAGAAATCTCTGCAGCAAGAAAGGAACAGGGTGGGGGTCAGCTTCTGCTGCTTATCGCAAGGAACTCTCAGTCGTCCCTTGGAACGGCCCTCTGGGGAGCCAAGCACTCTGCAGAGGGGTCGTCCCCCCTTTGTCCTATGATGTCACTCTACAACTGGCCTGAAGAGCATGCTCCAGCTTCCTGAACTGGCCCCTGTCCGCAAGCTTGGTCAGCTAATGGCTTTTTTTTTTTTTTTTTTAATGTATTTAATATAGCGTCCACAGGGTCTACAAGGTCTCACTACACAGGCCAGACTCATAGTGGGCCTCCTGTTCAGCCTCCTGAGAGCTGGGATTATAGGTGGGTGCCACCCCGCCCACTCTCAATCGCCCTCTCCACGCGCCCCAGGGGTGGGGCTGGCACTACACACCAGGGATCGAACCCTGGTCCCTGTGTCTGGCTAAGCAGGCGCTTTAATCTGCTGAGCTATCAGGGCGGCCCTAGGCTGATGTTTTGGTGAGCGGAAGGTTGTGCTTTAAAATTGATCCCTCCTCCTGTGCGGCAAGCATCTAAAATACTTGGAGAGTTATTTGGGCTTAGAAAGGCTTGATGCTTCCGAAAATGAAGTTCTGTGTGACATACGATTGTTGGACTGGGTCCAGCCCCAGAGTGTGCCTTTACCCCCTGCCTGTGTCAGGTCCAAATGCATGCGTGTAGCCCCTCACCCTCTCTGCACTCAGCACTGCAATAGACCCACTGCTTCTGAGCCCCTTTAAGTGTGCTCCTGAGAAGCTGTCCTTTCTGGTCAGCACCCTTGACTTTTCCTATGTGCTCTGCCTTTTGGGATATATCGAGCCCTTTGGTCATCGGGTAACTTTTGCTTATTAAAAGTCCGGACAAAAAATTCTGCCTATCAAAGGATTCTCTGAGAAAGTTTACAAGATTTCTGCTTACTTCCTTCTCTTTCATTATAAAAAATTCATCATCTGGCTTGTTCTCATATTAATACAGAATAACAGGTTTTACATACTTTATTTTGGTTTTTACTATAAAGAGTCTTTGGTTGTTTGTGGTATCAGGGAACTTGGGACCTTTTGCTTGCCAGGCTGGCCTTTAAGCTACTGAGCTATATCCCCGTCTGCTCGGTCTTCTTTTTTTTTTTTTTTTTTTAGATGCATTTATTTGGTACAAGGTCTTACTGTGCTGCTCAGACTCATAGTGATCCTCCTGCCTCCACCTACCGAGCATTGGAATTACAGGTGTGTGTCACCACGCCCAGCTTCAGTGGCCTAGGGTATGGGATTGGCATGGAGTGCCCTTCATTCCTGGATGCACATGGCATGCAGTAACTAGGATCGAACCTCCGTCCTTGTGCTTGCCAGGCAGGCACTTAGACTGCCAAGGTATCTCCCTGGCCTGATCATTGTTAAACTGTGGCTATAGCTTCATAAAATAATTTTCACTGTCCCTGTAGTAGAAAAGACGTACCTGTGTGTATGCATGCATGCATGTGTGTGTGTGTGTATGTGTGCATATGTGTGTGTACGCATGTGTGTGTCTGTGTACATGATAAATTTGCTGAGCTCGCCAGTAATTTTCCTCTCAAGAGAAGCAAAAGACAAATCCCTGTGCACATGAGGTTCATTAAATGCATAAATAATAAGCACGTATGCCCACACAATGACAGAAGAATAAAAAAAGAAAAATCCTGAACTAATGTTCATAAAGAAAGAAGTCATACCACTTAGGTTGACTGCCACAGAAGCCATGATAGTATTATGTTCTGTTCTCAGTTGGAAGGTGTTCCGGAATCCCAGGTGTGAGATTGCTTTCAGCCCGTGGGCCCACACCAGCCCCAACCAGCTGCTTAGCCACAGTTGTACGGGGAGGGTACAGGTGGAGCACCAGGTGCCAGCATGCATTCCGTGCGTGGGCGTCGCTGCTGTCAGAGGTCTCCCGCTCACGACGTGTTGCACTGATACTGAGAGGCCCAGTAACGACTGCATGGTCTTTCCAAAGAGAAAGGCCAACATTAACATAAGTGTGCACAGCATACTTAAGTGTGTCTTCTCTTTGAAATAAAGGTAAAGCTTTGAAATAGTAAAACTAAACACTTATAAATGTTTCCAGTATTTTGGTATTAAAGTAACTGTAATAAAAGCAAAGATTTTCCTATTTCAGAGAGGAGTATGCATATAATGTTTCTCATTAAAGCAAAAGGCAGTTGGCTGTATTTCCTTGTCTTTCTGATATAATTTTTTCATGCCATAAAAGTGTGATTAGCTTGTACTTCAAAAATATTTGTCAAGTCTCTATGAAGAAGATACACTGAGACCTAGACCATTTCTCACATAATGCCATGCTTTTATACTAAAAAATATGAGGTTGAGGAAAGGAAATATTCACATGGAAGGAAACTCATTTTCTTTCAGCCAAATTAGCTCTTGGTTTGGTTGGATTTGTACAAGTAGAAAAGGGGAAAATGTGGTCTTAGTTAGAGATCCTCCACGTCATCTATTAGTCAGGGTTCTTGAGCGAAACAGAACTTAGAGGGTGTAGAGAGAGAGAGAGACAAAGAGATTTATTATAAGAAATTGGCTGGCACAATTATGGAGGCTGTCATATCTCTTCTGGTTTATAGCCATGCCTTAATTTTTATGAAATGAAATGGTAAAATGTAATTGTTTTAGCAGCTAAACATTTGTTTTGCAGGAGCAGACTCAAATCCTGAAACAGACCTGAAATTACAAAGCCTGTCCAAAAGTTTGACTCTGTCCTTTAATCAATGGCCTTTAAAATTTCTCTTCTTTTCTAGAAATGCCTTTTAACTACAGAGTAGAAGCTGTGACACACCCCTTTGCTTGTCCCTCCTGTCTTTAAAATTACGCTCTGCCATAATGGAGATGAGTCTTGGTGGGGGGATTTTCTAGGGTCTCTACATCTTGACCCATCCCATGATCCATGGAAAACGAACTATATAAGATGGCACAAAGTGAAAGCCTTGGCTTTCAAACAAGATGGAAAGAGAAATAGAGAAAGTGATTGGGGCCCAAAAACAATGTCTTAGTTACTTTTCTCTCACTGTTGGGACAAACACCCGACACGCAAGCTTAGGCAAGGAAAGGTTTATTGAGCTCACAGTTCACAGAGGTTTCATAATCGAAAGCAGCCTGAATTACATAGCAAGACCTTGAAACTAGGCCACTGTGTCCTAGATGATTCACTCCATACCTCCTAGAGACCCCCTCCTCGGTGGGGAGGGGGACCTCTGACAGCTTGTGGTGTCAGTTTAATGGTCGCGCCTCTCTTGGCCACGCCCACAAGCCCCGCCCCACCCTCTGGCCATTCCCCTCAAGCCACACGCCTCATGGCCCCATGATTTACATGAGGCTTTGTGGGGGATAACTAGATACAAACCATAACAAGCAATGACATAAAACAAGACTTTGTCCGTAGGAATAGGCTTCACTCTTTTCCCATATCTCGGTGTGTACAGGCAGTGGCAGCGTGGCCCTGTGGGTCAGATGCCATTTAGATGGAGATGGGGTGGGTGGGTCGGGAATGCTTTGGGGCTACTTCTGTGCTATTGAGAAGAACACTGCTGGCTCCGAGGTGCATGTCCCTGGTGACTGCAGGACTCTGCCTTCGTGTCCCAAGGCCCACTGCCATGGCAGCAGGGTTAGCAGTGCAGTGGCCGCCACAAGCACCAGGTGGCCAAGGCGGATGAGCTCCTCGGCCGAGGCAGACAGCGCTGAAAATGCCCCCATTTCCTCCCCTGTTCCTAACACAGAAGATTTAGCCCAGAATTTGTAAGCATTTTAAAAGGAACCCTACCTATGTACATTGCTGTGTGAAATACTCAATTTTCAAATATTTCTTTTACAAAACACACACTGTTAGGTGAAGCAAATCAGATGTGTGCTTAAGTATCATATATTTTTTCTTATGGGCGAAATTCAAATCAACAAATTTACTTATCTATAAATAAATTAAATAACATAATAAAAGGTAGATGACTGGAAACAGGGAGCCAGAGCCTTGGCAGGGCAGGAGCCCAAAAGATGGAGGAGAGAAGAAGCCGGGAAGGGAGAAGGGAAGATTCCGACGTGCTATGTCCACATGCACCCTCCGTAGGAGAACGCGATCATGCTGTACTGCATGCGTGTGCATGTTAATAACGAGAAATGAAAATAAAAAGCACTGAGTAATTTAAATCAAAAGATATCTGTGATTTACTAGTTTTTTGTTTTTTGTTTTTTTTTTACCCCCCAGCTATCAAGACTTTTGGATCCATTGAAGTGTTTTTAACATTGTCTATTTGAATAAACCTGGCATGGTAATTTAATCTTCTCAAAGTCTAGCATTTATTTATTTCCTTTAGTATTTATTTTTTTCCCTCAAAGTTGAAATGCTTGCTTTGGAAAGTCATAAAGATAAAATCAGAGAGCGAAAGTGGGAATGGTTTGTAATTGCGGAGTCTGTTGGCAGTTTTCAGTGCTGCATGCAGGGATACATCATCCTACCATTCAGAAGGGCTTCGGCAGGAATCCCCATAGCCATCCCAGCTGCCAGCAGCCGGAACCTGCCTGGTGCCTGTTGAAAGAGTGCGCCCAGGCTGACGGCCAGCAACCCTGTTTGCTAGCTTTCATCTTGGCTTTTGTGAAAGCAAGCTGAGTAGATTTAGCTCAAGTGGACACAGAGCGGATACCTCCTGAGTGTCAGCCTTGAGGCTTAGGGCACTAGAGTGCTCCCTACTGACTCAGAGAGGAGGTGGACTCACACTGCTGCACTGTGAGTGACAGGGATGAAGGGAATGTGAAGGCGTGTGTCCTACTCCCTTGACGCCCAGGGCAAAGCCATCTGAACTCCTCCCCTGCACCTTTGTACGCTCTACTGCCTGTGGCCCATAGCGTGGTGTGCACCTGGCCGCTGTTAAGGGAAGACCTCTCTCAGCTTACATTGTTGGGGGAAAATTGGGAAGGGAGTCCAGACAGAATGTCCTACCCTCACACCTGGGAAAGCCTCCTTAGATCACAAATTCATGGACTAAGTATTTACTTTCCATTGTCCCCACTTCTGGTACTCCTGGGTAAACTTCCGTTGTGTCACTTGGATGCTTCCAGAAGATGTTTGTCCTCCGTAAGAGGCTGCGAGGGTGACAGCTCAAAGATTATTTCTTTTTAACTCTAAGGCCAGCGAGCAATGCAGCAGCTCAGTAACTGCTGGCTTCAGTGTGACGAGTTTCTGTGAACTCTCCCTGCGTCAGCATCTCTCCACAAGATGTAGGATGTGCAGAAGGCCGTGCATCTCCCCTGAGCGTAAATAGAAAAGGGGAGGAGCATGCATAAGCAAGAGTGCAGCAGCGAGGTTCCAGGAAGGGTCCGCCATACTGCCAGCAAGACAGCCAGGCCAGCACCAAGGAAAGCACACATTGCCTTCCTAGTCTGCTAAATATCTGAATCCCCGTAACGTGGTCGTGTCCGCATAGTTGGCAGAGGAAAAGGAGGCAGCAGCACTAAGAGGCTCTTAAGGAAGGTTGCTGAAGAGCTAGCCCAGGGTAAAGATCACCTGGTACCCCAGAGGGGAAGCAGGAAGGCCATGCTGCTGTTGAACTTTGGAGCTGTTTGTTCCTTACCCCAGAGCAGGTGGTCTTGTGCCAGCAGTGGCTCTGCTGAAATAAGTCAGATCATTTCTGTTACTAGGAGATGCTCTGTTGCTTGCTCCTGAAGACCCCTTGCTTTATCTAGTCAGTTCTGAACACCAGTCGCAGTAAGTTGTGGACCATGAATGCTGGTGCAGACCAGTAATTTAGCACATGGTGCTTGTTAGACACCATCACACAGGTAGATCAGTATCGGCAAGCTTGTGGACACCTCTGCTCAGCTCCCTCGGCAAAATAGAAAGAGGTGACATGGCCGGGAACATTTGAGGCACACAATCCAGCCATAAAGACGACATATAAGCACTGTGCTAACATAGCACACATTGCTGAGACAACGTGAAGCCCATAACTTGGTCACTTCTAGGAATCTTTTCTAGACTTCTGGATGCAATTTATTTTTCCATAAATCCCTTGTCATATTTTTTATCTTCTATACCTGTTATTCAAAGCATCACAAATATTTGGTAATATTTATAGATGAAGTAATTCATAATTTGTATCCCTGAAGATTCAGAAGCATTTTGCAAACACATAAAAAGTACAATCTCCAGAATGGATTATAACACAACAGCTCTGGCTTAAAATATAAGCCATAATATCTCCCATATAAAGGTGCCAAGGGATTAAATGTCGTTTAACAATAGAAGTGCTTAGTGAGAAGGAACTTAGAAGGTTCCATCCAAATAACTCAGGTTCAACTTAATATTCGCTGGCACAAGAGAAAGGTACTTTTTAGGGTGAAATCAGCTCAAATTCTAGCTGGCTGTGGATGTGTACTTCATTGTTTCATACCAAATGAAGCGCTAACGTAGGAGACTCCTGTGTTACTACTTCAGCACTGTGGAACCAGATTAACTTTAAAAATAAACAATGCAGAACTGTAATAAATTAGTCATGTCGCTATGGATGGGTACACCAGACAATTGATATGAGCAAAGTTCTGTTTTCTTCGTGGAATATTTCTGTGTATGTTGGTCCTTAATTCTGAACTCTCTAGCAGTTGAGAAGGCAGGCCTGCCTTTGTGGTGTAGTTGAAATCCTGCACTAATTATTGCATGTGGATTTTGGTCGAGAATGTTCTGGAAGCAGCCAACCTTAGGCCATTTGCTTTAAATAAAATATTTGGGTTCAAAGGAATAAGGATTAGAATTAAGGAAGCGAACCAAAAAGGAAACAGTATACAGTGAAACTGATCTCTGAACATTGAGGGAGTTGCTCAGGTCTTGTGTTGTTCAGGCAGCTCTGTGGTCGTTTTTAATTCTTCCTGTTGTGGCTGGTGTCTCTCAGCCACTCATGTCCCTGTGTCCCCTCAAAGCTCCATGGAGTCATGAGTGTGGCTTTTTAGAGGTAACTGGATCAAGGCTGTGAGATCCTGGATTGAGGGCGTGATGCTGGCATTCAGGGCGCCCACCGCGTGTGGGGGTGGCACTGTCCGTAGGGCCCGATAGCTTGGGTGACATATAAAGGCGGCCTGGGTACTGCTACCCCTGCTGTTTGCCTGTCTGTCTGCTGCTGCTTCACCACTTTATTACTTTCCTGCCTTCTGCCCTCCACACTGGGAACATTTTCCCCTCTGGGATGCCCCTCTGCCACGCCAGCCTGCCTTGAAGACAACTGACTGTGGACTACAACCTCCACAAACTCTGAGGCAAAGTGAATCTTGGCTCCTTCACCTCTGCATGTTGGGAATTTTATCTCAGAAAAGAGAAAAGTAACTTAGACATTCCCTTCTTTTTAAATTCAGCCCCTGTAGTTCTGTGGAATCTGCTCCATCTGTCTTCCCTATGTTTCCTTTTTTTTTTTTTTTTAAGAATGTGAAAAACAATTGGGATAGATTGGTAGTGTGGCACCACTACCAAGTATCAAGTATAATGAAATACTCTGACCAAATGTGAGTCAGCCAGATGTAGGTGTGCACATCTCCTTAAAAGCAGAGGCGTATGGCCTGAGAACCTGCTATAAGATGGGGGGAATCAGAGTAGGAACTGTGAAGAGACGGGTGATGATTTTGTAGGGATCTAGAGAGTAGGTAAGAATTAAGCCGGCGAGGGGCTCCACCTTTAGGCAGATGGAAAGCCTGTGTAAAAGCCCTGTGGTGTGAGAAATTGTGGCAAATAGAGAAAGTGTCATAAGCCTTTTCTGGCTAGTTCAGAATGATAGTCAAACCCTATAAAATCATTGTGGTCTTTATTATGATGTCAGTGGTGTGTGGTGGTGGGTGGAGTCTGAACAAAGAATTGGACTTGGCATGTGACAGTAATAAAAAGACATCAAAGTTTAATTTAGATGTCAAGATTCTCAGAGTATGTGGGTTCCTGCTGGACACATGCGGTTGAAGAGTTTCAGATGCTGCTCTGGATCTAGGGTCCCCCTTGTTGGGGCTTCTGAAGGATGACTGACAAATCGAGTCCAGTCAGCTGTGTCCACTGCACATGTCCTTCCACAGTTCACTCTGTTATGGTTGGGTGTGTGAGGTGCAGTCCATATGCCTGAACTTTTACTAAGCTCCAGGGCAGAAAGGTTACTACAGGTCATGCTGAGATTCTGGCACTCACAACTCCTGGTCTGGGCTGTTGGAATATTCTAGGCACCTTTGTTTTCTTATCTCTTCCACTAAGTAGTAGGCCTTCCGTAGGATAAAGGTGAGGGGTTGACCTTGATGTTGACCAGGTTCAGAGAAGTGAGGAGAATGGCCCCATAGCTCCAGTTGTACTATGATATTAATGGGAATTCATGGAAGAATTTTATGTGGGGTGATGGCATGGCAAGCACTGTGTGGATGTTGATTGTCCCCCAAAGTCCCATCTGCCAAGGCTTGTCTTCCAGAGTGGCGCTCGGAAAAAGGTGGAACACTTTCTGAGAGGGACCCCAGTAGGAGGTTCTCAGGCTGATGAGACAAAAGAGACTGCATTTTAAGGACAGTCACGTAATTTAAACTCACTCACCCCATCCCATGAAGCTAACCATAGACCCACTTAGAGAAAATGGGCTCATAAATAGGAACACATAGGACATCGTGAGGAATAGGGCAAACATTAAACCTCTCTGCCCTGTGACAGACAGTGTCTAGGACACGTAAACCTTGTGTCAATTCTGTGACATTCTTGTAACATTCCTGAAAGTGAGGTGATGAGGGGATGTTGTTACTATGGAAACCTAAAAAAGGATGTAACCTGAAAGCCAAGTTCAGGCTGGAACCCACATTTTTGAGAACCCTGATCCAAAAGTCAGAGCATCATTCAGTCATAAGCTCACAACAAATGCTTTTTTGTTCCTTCACACTTGGTCTCTTTCATGGGGACTTATCTTGGCTCACTGTCACCTGCTGCTACAAGGTCACTGTGGCCTTAAAGAGGACTGGAAGGTCCTGACCCTTTCCTCCTCCTTTGCATCCTATCCATGAGCTTGGTGGATCTAATCTGCTCTGCTATGATCTTGTGTGTGTGTGTGTGTGTGTGTGTGTGTGTGTGTGTGTGTGTGCAACCAGCTCAGGCCACCCTGGTCCTGGAGCTGGTGCAGCATGTGGTGCTGGGGATTGATCCATCGTCCCTGCATGCTTGTCTAAACCTGCCTAAGCAGATGTTTTAGACTGTTGAGCTATCTCGCCAGCCTCTCTGCTGTATGATCATACTCTAATATGCTGCCTTACCATAGGGCTAAAGAAATAGGGCTAAGCAGTCTTGGATTAGAATAAGTTTGTGTTTGTTCACAGTCTTTGGGGCAGTCGTGGAAAGCTGTGGGTGCCCACTATCTGTGCTGACACTTGGGGTTGCCACGAGGTCTGTGCCTGCAACAGGAGGATGTGCCCTTGCAATGTTGGCAGGAGGAATTTAGAAAAGTTGGGAGGGCCAAGCAAGAGAAGGCTCAGAATGCTAAAAGAAGAGCTTGACAAGAAAGTTCTGGTGAAAGCTCAGCAGCCCGGACTTGGGCTAGACGTATGTGCAGTAAGGGGCATGTGATGAGATCTCAGGGTTCTACTGAGGAATGGACTGAAGATCATCCTCCGTGGACCAAAGTGACAACTTGTGGCCCTAGTACGAATTGCTGAGTTGTTATGGTGGCTGTCTCATGTGGCTGAAGCTGCCCTTCAACAACTTACCTGCCCAGAGACTGCCTTCCTGATTCTTCAGCCCGGCCCAGGGGGCAGTTTCCTTTCACCTTTCCCACTGCCATAGGGAAGACCCCAGTGAGCTCCTCAGGTGTTTCTAAACATCTCCCTCAAACTCCACCCCTTGGCAGAAGTCCACGAAAGCCTCAGCTTGCTTGTCTCGGGTAGGCTCTGCCCCATCTGCCGTCAGACTTCTCTGTGTCTTTGGAATTAATAAAGGCTTCTTTTATCTTTCCTATCTCTTTATTGCACCTGAAAACCAATCACCAAGCAAATAATGTGGATGCATTTTATTTTGTCCATGCCCTGACACTTTGAAGGAGGCCAAGCCTAAAGGTTGATCTAGCAGAAACACCTTTCAGTGCCAGACGGCATTCAGATTGCATTATAGGTATGACTAACTGCTTTTAGCCAGGGTTACAGTGATAGTTGAGGGGGAAGAAAGAGTAGAAAGTTCTAGAAAACTTGTAGCTTGGCCAGGAAAGGAGCACAGGTGAAGGTGTGGCTTTGGACAGTGGGTGGATAGTGCCACCCACAACCACAACCACCACAACAACGAACAGTATTTCCTACTGGGACACTAGGAAGGAAGACTTCAGGGCATGGTAGAAATGCCAGCCATCACCATAGAATGCAAATTTTCTTTAGCAACTTTTAAGGGAAAGTTGTTTTAGAAGAGATACGTGGTGCCCTGCATTGTTTGAAGCCTTGGGTTTCTTCTTCTTTGTGAAGAAGGCACTCAGAGGCCACTGTAGCTGTGGTTCCAGCTGGCCACATGCAGCTGTGCTGGCAGGAGACCATGGCATTCTCTTTGTCACATGGATCTTTCAGGCATGCAGGATTTGGAAGTCATAGGGAAGCACAGACATCCACTGAGATTTCAAAAGAAAGCCTGGGAGGCCCGGAAGTAAGGTGCAGACGTGCTGGTGGGGAGTGTGCCGAAGCTGCCGTGGCTGCCCACGAAGGTGGGAGTGCTGGCAGCACGTGGCCTGTAGTCCTGCAAAGAGCAGCGCTGTGCCTGAGCTTCTCTCGAAGGCAGCATGCGGAGGGTGCTCTGGAGAAGGACCAGGAGGCCTGCAGCGTGTTCTGCAGGGTCATGGCGCAGGGACCATCCCTGAATTTCTGGGAACCTACCTACATCCACAGCAGGGTGCTCCAGAATCAGCCATGGCATGTTGGAATTTGATGTGTATCTTTCCTATGTGGTCTGTCTTGTCCTCGCTTTGGGCTACGCTGTTACGCAGTACTGGGGTGTTATGTTCTTCCCGGGGATGCTTTGAGGTCCTTGTCATCCTCAACAAGGAACTGAGTAAGAAATAAGCCAAAGGTAGTGAAATGTTACATTGATTAAAGTCATTAGATGTAGGAAGACAGATGTGTTCTGTGGAAAGTATGGACCTGTTATAGTAGGAAAGTACGCTCAGATTTGTGAGCACAGGGCAGGCCACCGAAAGAACTTGTCATGGCCACAGCCTTAATGATGACTGTCTTTGGTATCCTCCATGCTGACACCAGACCTAGACTGTGATATCAAAAACCTGCTCGTGCTGTGCCAGAAGACTGAAGATTCCTGAAGCAGTCACTGAGTGCTTCCAGGTTCAGGGCTTGATGTGTGGGGCTGGGACCTCCGTGACTCATAGGTCACGCCCACTGGCCCAGCCAGCTGGCCTTACCCTGACCTTGTGTCACAAAGTCCTCTCTACTCCCTTACTATTTAACTGTTTCCTTTTTGTTGTAATAGAAATGTTTATCCTTACCTGTCCTGCCATTGTGTTTGGGGGGCTAGAGAGCATTATTCTTGATTTTTCAGTGAAGAGATTTCACTTTGTTTTGAATGTCAGGAAAAATTTGAACTTGTACTTTTGGGCATTTTTAGAAGAATTTAAAGTGTAGAGGGGCCAGTTATGTAGCTCAGAGGCCCAGAGACAGCCTGGGAAATGCAAGATCTTAAGTTTGATTCCTGGTACAAAAAGAAAGAAAGAAAGAAAGAAAGAAAGAAAGAAAGAAAGAAAGAAAGAAAGAAAGAAAGAAAGAAAGAAAGAAAGAAAGAAAGAAAGAAAGGGACTTTCGAGACTCCCAAGATACATACAATACATCTTGTGTTGTGAGATGCACATGAACCTTCAGGAGCCACGGGTGGTGATGTGGGTTGTGTCTAGTTGTCCCCTCAAAGCCTTGTGCAGCCATGGGGCGGCTTGGCTTCTGGAGTTGTGATAGATTCTTGACCCAGCGCTGGGATTGCAGGCATGAGTGCTGCACCCTGGCCCTGGGGTGGGTAATTTGCATTACAGTGTGAGGAGGGGAGAGAGCCTAGCTGGCTTCCAGTGCTGCCTCCACTTCCTTTGCTCTTTCTGCTCTTTGCATCTGCTGTGAAGGAGTGCTCTGTACTATGTGCCCCTCTGCCTTGGAGCCAGCTGAGTATGCACTGAAATCTCCACTAACTGTGAGCTAAATAAGTCTTTCCTTCTTTCATTTTTGGTGCCGGGTATTTTGTCACAGCAATGAGAGAAGAGTAACTGAGACAGGCAGGATGCCATGACTTGGATGTTAAAAATCCCTCAATGGTCCATGTGTTAAATATTTGGTCTCCAGGTTGAGATTCAGGGAACATGTTCAAATCTGTATAAGGTGGGCCTAATGAGAAGTCCTTAGTGTACTGCTGGAGCACCTTTAAAGAGCATTGTGGAGACCCAGGATCCTCCATCTTCTTTTGCCTTCTTGCCATAAAGAATGCAATGTTGCTGTGTCACAGTTGCAAGTCATGATGTACTACGTCCCCCCCAGACCTCCAAAATAGGGCCAACGCTCTTGGATTGGAAACTCCATAGTAATTTTTTCTCTTTATAAATTTATTATCTCACATATTTTGTTATAGTTATATAATGCTGGATAAAACAACTAGTTGGGGAATGTGAGCTAGGGACTCGTAGCTAGGGAGCAGGGAGGCTGGGTCAGCAAGTTGAAGTTATTATGGAAACAATTGAAATGGCAAGTTGGACTGAGGAGATGTTGATAAGAGAAAGTGAGCAGGCAGAATCTGAGTGATATTACAGGAAAAAATCTGTAGAGCTTGGTGGTAGATTGGATATGGGCACAAAGGAGACAGAGTCAGGAAGGACGAGTATAGGACCTGTGTGCCTAGACCGAGTATGGTGTCACTTGCCCCATGTCACTGGTGTCACCAGTGAGAACACTCGGCTGGGGAGGACAGGAGGATCCTGAGCTCAGCTTTGAACATGACACCTTTCAGGTCACTTCAGCCTGCCCAAGGTGGGTGTTGCGTAGGCACTTAGCACCAGCAGCTGAGGAGAGGTGAGGGTGGAGATTGTACGGACCGCAAGCAGAGACCTGACTATTGGGTGGGCATTTGGGAGACTCTTGAGGGCTCTTTCCACAAGGTTGATCCCCGGCTTCGAGTCTGTGACATCTCTGGCTGTGGTGAAATGGATGGACCTACAGAATCGACCAGGAGTGTTCCTGTGGAGCCGAAGGGACACTAGTACTGCCAGGGACACTGTTGCTTTAGAAAGGTTCCCTTGATTTTTTCTGCCTTTGTCTCGTTTTTTACAGTGCTGATTTACTGTTTTCGCAGAAACATTTCCTCCTTCTTTGTTATTTACAGAATGAAGTGTGATGCCTACTGAGATACCATTTTTACCTGCCCTGTTCCTTTTCCAGCCTGTGAATGGATGAGATTTATCAGCATTGCTGTCCTGCAGCTGGGTCTAGACACCTGCATTCCCCCACCTGAAGAAGCTGATTTTGGCTCACTTGTTAGTAGGTTTGCAGCACATAATGAGTACATTCATTGTGGTAGTGAGCACATGTACATGACACATCTTAGGTCTTCCTGTCCCCTTGCTCTTTATTTATAGCTTGATTTCTCATACAAGAAAAGCTACAGCATGTATGTACGTATGTACGTATGTATGTATGTATGTATGTATTTGGTACAGGGTCTCACTGTGCAGCTCAGACTCGTAGTAATCCTCCTCTTTTCAGCTGGGAAGCACTGGGGTTGCAGCCATGTGCCACCATACCAGCTCAGTGTGGCTGGGGTTGGAGCCACAGCTGGCACGGCAGGTGGTGCTGGGGATTGAGCCCCGGTTCCTGAACCCCAGTCCCTGTATTGGTCTAGGCAGGCAGTCGGCTCAGCTATCTCACCAGCCCAAAACTATAGCATTTAAACTTGTGTGCCTGAATGATTTCACTTAATATTATGGATTCAAGGTACATCCATTTCCTTCCAATGATTTAAATTTATCCTTCTGTTGTGTGAGTATTCTGTTGTGTGTAAGTACCACATTTCCCTCTATCTGTTCATCTGTTGACGGGGGTATAAACTGCTTCTATGGGTGTGGCTCAGTGTTTAGAGGACTCAGTCAGTAGCCAGCTGGCTCCAAGGCAAAAACAATGGGATGAAAATCAGCAGAGGAAAGCTGCTCACCTCACGGAAGACAGCGACAAAGACGAGCCAAGGCTGAGAAGGCAGCCTTCCAGGTCGCTGCTCCCACGACTCAGCTCTTCCCGGTAGGCTGTGCCTTGGACAGGCATCAGCTGGGAATGTGCCGTGAGCAATCCGCTGAGGAGCATAGCAGCCCACGAGCCAGCTGCCTTCTCCAGCCAGGATGGGCTGCACTGAAGCGCTGAGGGACATTTTTGGAGGGGACATGGAACAGGACAGGGATATCCTGGCTGGTCTTGCCCTTCTGTTTCTCGGGATGTTATATTCCATTGCGTTTTCCAGTTAGTCTTAAGAGCTGTGAGGAAAAAGGAGGGAAATAGGCGGGTTGAAGGTCATCTGGAAACCTGACCTGCATTGTCCCCTTTGTACTGGCCATGACACTGTCCTTTGGGCAGAAAACAGCAGGTGGACATGAACAGCATGGCTGGAGTACATTGCTGGCATTGATGGCAACCTGACTATGGTTCACTAGCCACAGGGATTCACGTGGCTGTCCTAGTATTAGGGTAGCAGAATTATAGTTCTCCAATGAGAAGGTTTGTTTCCTAGGGGATATTTGGCTGTCTGGGATCACTTCTGATTGTCATAGCCAAGAGAGGTCACAGCAAGTGCCACTGCATCTAGCTGGCTGGAGACAGGGCTGTCACCAGGCATCCCGCAGTGCACAGTATAACATCATTGGCCTTCGCAGCAGGCAATTATCTGACTCAGATTTTGTAGTGTAGAGGTCAAGACATGCAGGGCTAGGAAATGCCCGCCCGAGGAAACCACATTTCAGGTGTTGCTCAATGTGAATTGCGGAGTAATCCAGGCTTGCCTGGAACCTGACACAGAGATGCCTTCTTTCTATAAACTTACTTCCTTTTATGTGCTTAATTATTTATTTGTGTTTGCTTGAAATATGAAACAAATTTAGAGCTTCATGTTGTATGGTCCCCACCCCAGTGGGGAATTGAAAATCACTTAAATGTGGATATTTTCTGGGTTCTTTTCAGCTATAATAGCTTTCTGTTTTAATGACCACAAAAGATATCCCTTTATGAGTTGCTTTGTGTTAGAGGCCTAAGTGGCTGACCATATTATTTGAGACTAGATGATTTCTTTTCTGGAAGGCACCTGGCAGCAGCGTCCACTATGCTTTTGATCAGCTCATAAAGACACTCATGGAAAGGACTTCCAGAACTGCCCCAAATTTTAGATATTTACCATATTATTGTTCCTCCTTGTAAATCACAGTGAGCCGTGTTGAGGTTTGGTAATTATCGATAGAGTGAAACTTTACTGATACTGTTTATAAAACATTCATTAAAAAAAAAAAAAAAAAAAAAAAAAGATTGAAAAATGCCGGGCGTGGTGGCGCACACCTGTAATCCCAGCACTTGGGAGGCTGAGACAGGAGGATTGGTACGAGTTCGAGACCAGCCTGGGCTACAAAAGTGAGTTCAAGGCCAGCCTGAACTGCATAGTGAGACCCTGTCTCAAAAAGACAAAAAAAAAAAAAAAAAAAAAAAAAATTCATTGTGTGCTTATTTATAAACCTAAAATTATATTAGTTTGGAGACTGTTATAGTTTACGTCTAATTGTCCCCCCCAAAGCCTCACATAGTCATAGGGCGGGGACTTCTAGATTTTAAGAGTAACTCATGATCCACTGGGATTATGCGTCTTAGTACTGTTGGGATAATGGATGTGGGCTGAGGCAGAGAGCCTGAATGCATTATAAGAGAGACAGAGAAACTCAGTCTCTCTCGGTTGCTCTCTGTTTCCCTGGTTGGTCGGTTGCCTCTTGCTATTGTTGCTGTTCCGCTGCCATGAACTGGATGCTCTCTGCCCTGTTCCACTCAGCCTTGGGCCAGCCGAATATGGACTGAAACCTCCTGTAACTGTGAGCTAAGTAAACCTTTCCTTCCTTCCTTTTGGGTGTCAGGTATTTGTCCCAGCAATGGGAGAAAAGTAAGACAGAGACCTTGAGGTATAATGAATACTGGTCAAACTTGTGTGCCAAAGTTGTTAAGAAAATAGAAGCCTGCCATTGCCAAATATAATCTGTTGTACTTACCAGCTGCTGTATGTCTCCAAAGAACTGCAGCTTTGTACATTAATCTGTGGCACTGCTTAAGTCCAACTTCATCTAGCATAAAGATAATTATAGGTTATTAGAATTGATATCCATATTTCCTAGTTGAGGTTATATTATTATGATGTTGTTTTGCTTTGAAAAGATTATTGCCTGTTGAGGATTTACGAGGGGCTGTTTTTCTGCAGCACCTGTGGCTTTTGCTCTTTGGATGCTAATTCCTTCCTTATAGGATGTACGGCCATGGATACGATTTAGGAATACAGAGCAATGCAGGTGTTTCCTTGGCTGATAATGCTGTAGCCTGGGCAGAGAAATACAGACTTTAACTGGCCATCACCCATGATGTAAAATGTTTATTACACTGGGAAAGTGCCTAGAGATATTCTTTTGAGAACAGAAAAAATTGGGAAAGTTCCTGCCAAGAAAAGATGTTGTATAGAAGAGAAGGAAGGAGAGCGGTATGTAGGTCCTGTTTTCAAATAACGGATGGATGTCTTGAGATGAGATACAAGAATGTGTTGGAAAAATCTCCTCTGGGTAATGGTTATGATGTAACTCCCACTAAGTAGAGATCTGATCACAAGGAGAAACAGTGTTGCTTTCAGTATGGTAGGTACAGATATCAAAGGCATGTCAGTAAGTCTGGTCAGCATTTATGCAATTTAGTATAAACCCAGTGGACATCAGCGCTTCTGAGTCCTCAGGCTGAGTTGAAACAAACCCACAACTCTGACATCAGGCAGCATTCCACATGTGTGAAGTGTCTCCTTCACCCGGTGGGATCCCTCGTGAGACTCCGTGCCTCCCGCGATGCTAAGGCTGGAAATTGGTCAAATATGTGAGAGCAGGACAAGGCCACAGTGCCTAAGGCAGTCGGGTTACCTCAGTCCTGAGAAAAGCTGGACAACAGCAGCCATTAATCGCTAGGCAACCTTGTGTCTTGGGATACTAACTTTGTAAATGTACAAATGAAGAAATGCCCCAACTGTTGCTGTTTGGGTCCTTTGCTCATCACATACACAAGCCTCCCCCAGACCCAACTCTTGTCTGTCTTTCCTCATTTGTACTGCAGTTTCTTGGTGTCATGCACCAGGAGTCCCTGCAGTGAGAGACCCCGTCCCTCCCACAGCTGAAACGGCATCTTGCTCTACAAGTGCTCCTGAGTCACTCTGGAGACCAGCTCCCTATTCGGATCCACTGAGGTCACTGAATGCTCTACTCGGCACATCAAGGGCCGCTGTAATGTCAGATCCGCAACTCCCTTGCTGGAAAGCGCTTTACTGTTTTTCATTATATAATGTTTATAAGTAAACTTACCTCGAATGAGCCATTTACCGCCATTTACCGTAAGCTGAAGTGTGCGTGAGACCCAACTCAGATAACTCGCTGGTGCCTGCGCCTCTCCTTTGCCCTCAGAGAGCTACTTCTGCCCCAACCCTTTGGCAGAGCTGATGCTGGCTGGTGTGGCTGGCCATGCTGTCATCCTGTCATCTGCAGGACAGGAAACACTTCAAGGGCTCTGCTAGAACCCTCCAAATGGCGGGAGGGCAGCGTTTATGGAACGTTTAGAAGGTCGTTCCTCCTGGTGGAACTTTCTCGTAGCACTGAAATGGTTTCGAGCTCACTTGGTGGGCCGTCGGTGTGTGCACGGAAGACTCAAGGTTCTGGACTTAGCTGCCACGATCCCGTCTGCCTCTATATCTGTCTGCCCGCTCGTCCTCTTTCCCCTCTGTATGTGCTCCATAGGCATTCTAGCGTGCGCTGCAGCATTCACACGCATGTGCGTGCATGCTCGCGTACGTGCATACCTGTGTACGTACATTCCCGCGTACGTGTGTGTGTGTGTGCGCGCGCGCGCCTGTGAATTGTGAGGCACCGAAAGCAGGCTCTTTGAGACCCAACTTCCTCCCAGCATCCAGAAGTTAAGGTACAATCCAGGCTTGTACTGACCTCACTCGACACTCACATATATTATATGGGCGCACAAAATTAAAATGTAGGAACTGGAAATTGACGGGTATACTATGAGGTCATAAACATGCCCGTTTTTCTACTTTGGGTTAAAGGAACCTAGTGTGTTCAATAGGATAGTCTATAATTATGTAGGAAATGCTGAATAAATCTGATATTCTGTATTCCTGTGTTTGGGACATAAGATACAAAAGTAGGCACCTGTGTATTATTCCGTGTAGCTTGGTTTCCTTCGGTAGTATAGCAAACTTATTAGCATGGCAGTAAATGTGCTAATTTTTAAACTGCGTAATATTCCTTTGCGCGGCTATGACACTTTTAATAACCAGTTTCTATGACTGCACTCATTTCTTCGTCATGAAAATAATCGAGTAAATAGTCTTGGGTGCGAATTCTAGCACCTTTAGAACTCGTACTGTTTTTAGGTGAAGTTCTAGAAAGTTCTGTTGACCCTGTAAATGGGATCAGTACTGTCAAACGGCTTTCTTGAGATGTAGATTGTTCCTGCTCCAAGACGGCTACAGTATGCTCGTGGCTTTTACTGTACTTGTAGAGATTTAGTCTTTTCATTAGCAGCAAAAAGTTTCCTTCTCGTTTGTATTTTTATTAATATTACCATTGAACATGCTATTACCATTCATGTATTCATTCATTTGTTCATTCATTCATTCATTCATTCATCCATCATCTTTCTTCAATACTCAACCTAATCTTGACCTTTGTTTATTTATATGTTGAGATTTTTATTCTCTGGAGCTGAATAAGAAACACTTTTTTTCCTCCATGAAACATGTTATATTTGTTCTTTAGGTTTGTCTTTTTACTTTTTTACATGTAGCCTTCAAGTGATTTTTTTGCTGTCTTTTATTCTTCCCATCTGTGCTTTTTCCTGAGTTTTCATGATTTTTTTTTTTTTCCTTTTAACTATCTGAATAGAAATCGTTCTTTATTGTTAGGTTATACCTATTCACAGTTCCCTAGTCATTTTAGCATTTCCTAATGTTGGGCAGATTTCTGTAATTCACATTAGAAAAACGGTGTAATCATATTTTTCTAGTACTCTTTCAATTTTCAGTGCATGCATTTTAATGATGTAATGTATCTGGAATGTAAAGAGTAAGGTTTAAGCTCATTTTTCTCTTCAAAATTGCTAGCTAGTTGTTCTGAGATATTTAATTATTGATCTTTCTTCCTGTTGATTTGAGATTTTATTCTTTTGAGCGAGAGTGTAGCTCAGTTGCACAGCGCTTGGCTGGCAGGCAGGAGGCCTTGGGTTCGATCCCTAGTGTAGTGAGAAAAAAAGCTGCAGTTCTCACAAAAGATTCTGTTTGTTTGCAACCTAAGTTTGCGTTTAAATGGTTCAGTCTTTCTTGTTGCTTGTAAAACAAGGCGCTTGGGCTGATTTAGCTTTTCTTTGTCTCTCATCACTAAGCCACAGGGCTAGTGATGTTGACATTTAGTAGCCATTTCTTGGGTATCCCGTGAATGAGCGGCTGGACAGTGCCCCTATTATGCTTGCTTGGGTATTGGGTATTGCGACCTAAATATATATTGGTGAGGCAAGCTGGTCGAACATTGTCTCTGGGATGTGTGTGTGTGTGTGTGTGTGTGTGTGTGTGTGTCTGTGTGTGTTACCTGGGATTAAACTCAGGACCTTGTGGTTGCCAGGCTAGGCAGGTGTGTCAGCCACTGAGCTGTCTCCCCAAGCCTATCTCTGGGACTGCTCTATAGAAGAGATTTGCCGTTGGAAGCAACCTGGGCTTTGGCCTCCATGGATGCCCAGTGCTAGGTCAAGTGTGGTTGATTCACACTGTGCTTCTGGCACCAGATGTCGTTAGGAGGAGTGATGGGTTGCTGTGTCCAGAGTTGGTCAGTGGTGGTACATGGAGCCACCAGCAGCTTGCTCGGCTCTTGCTTCTGGTGTTCACCTGTCCTCCTGTGCTTCGGTCCAGGTGCAGGCGTTCTGTGACCGATCCAGCCTGTGCTGAACCTGAGCCTGAAGTGACCTTTCTGGTCTCTTAGTGTTTGGGAGAAAGTAGTGTGATCATCAGAGAATTGTATCTTATCAAGCTATAGCATGCTGGAAGCATTTAATTCTACATTTTGGAGTGAAAACCAGACTCCTGTGAGCATGTTAAATCTCTCTGATAAAAGTATTTCTTTTAAAAGATAGTGAATCTCCTCTACATACAAGCACACACTACCAGCGCCAATTTGTTCTGGAGGGTAATTAACATGGGCAGGGCACAGCTCCCAAGTCACAGCCACTGACCCAGTGGTAGAACGTTCGTTGAAAACGATCAGATCTGTTTCTTTACTAATATTCTGGTTGCCAGGGAATTGCTTAGCTTTCTAGGACTCCTCTTGAATCTACAGTGTCCCTACGCTTACAGTGTATGTGAGGAGATGGCGGGCTACCATATGTGACATGTGACAACTTCCAACACATTCTGTTAGCGGTGAGATGCCATACTTCACACCAGGCAAAAGGAACTACAGAAAAGCCCGTGCCGAGGCCAGGCCATCGCTCTGTCTGTGACATGTCACACTTTGCTCATTGTTTGTTCACACTTTGCCAAAGACGTGAACCTATTTTAGTTGGTCGTACAACACAAGAGATATATGATGAAGAAGAAACATGGTGGCCACTCCAGAGATGGAAGAGGCACTGGAGAACGTGTCCACTCGAGACACCTGAAAGGTGTGTTGTGCCATGAGGAATCAAATGTTCAAAATTAAAAAATAGATTTCAAAACCATCAGTTGTCATAGTGAGCTAACCTCCACGGCATAAATGTAGGAGTGAAAGCTAGGTTTCCATCCTCACTTTTCTCCAGGGAATTCCTAGCAGGGAGCATGACTGGATGCCTAAGATGTGCTGATAGGTGCAAGACAGTTCATCCTCACGCCGTTTCCACTAGAGCCTCGGGTAGCATTACCTCCAACTCCATCACATTGCTGAGCTGAGCCTAGGAAACTGTTAAAATTGGTTTTGTGTTATGCTGGAGTTGTGTTGTGTCAAATATTTCTTTCCAAAACGCATCAGTACGCCTTACACGTGAGTCGGCATCTTATTAAATCTAAATCAAATTCTCGTTCAAGGCTTGTCATACCAGTGTGAGCTGAGTCTTAATTGTGGAATGGTTACTGCTGGAGGAAGCTTCCCTTTGGCTTCTTGTAAGGCAGATGATTTAAAAATGATTAATTTAGGAATCAAGAAAATATGTGAAACTGGAAGGCCTGGAGCCAGTCTCCTTAGTTAGATCCCAATAAGCCCTAAAAAATATGTGCTGTCAATGCAAAGCTCATTTTTCCAAGCTGGACTCCAATATTTGGCAAAGAGTTTTCTTTTCTTTCTATGTTTGTTTTACACAGAATCTGGGGGGTATTAAGATTGCTGAGGGAATCAGAGCTTGAGGGTTGGAAGCCAGCACTACACTTCGGAGTGATGACAAATCATACCTTACCTCGCGTCCCTCTCCCCCTCCTTTTTTCCCCTGTCTCCCTCTCCTTCCATTATTTTTTAGTCTCTTATCTCTCTTTCCTTTTTTGTTTCCTAAAGCACAATGCAATAGGCTTGACGGGAGGCCCCTGAAGTATTTTTTTGCTTTAACTTCTGGACGAAAAGTTGAAAACATGGTTCCCAACACTGAAGCAGGAGCTACGGTGGGGAAAGCTCCCAGCAGTCCTGCTCAGGGTCCAGTCTCCGACTTATGTTCTAGAACTTACTTGGAATTTGATCTAAAGTGGGAACAATGGAGAATTGTCTCCAGCCCCGCTGTGCCACTGTTTGACACACCGACTGGCCTTTCTGCTAAGTAACTGACTCAGGTCCTGGTCTAAACTAACACGCTGCAGCCAGCGACGGCTGTGAAAACACTTTTGAAAATTCATTTCTCACTGGATTTATGAGTCCAGTTACCTGAGGGGCTTTGACAAAATGGGACTGTTCCAATGTTCTTTTCTGGTTGCTGTCTTCTTACTGTTTGTCCCTGCAGACAGGGTGCTGGGCCATACGTGAAGAGGGACTATGGGAGCTTGTGTGGTTTCCTTGTCCCCCTCCTCACCATCATGACCAGTAGCACCCTGTCATTATCTGCCATCAGAGTGGCCTCGGGGCCTCCTTGAAGCTTTGGCTTGATCTAAGTCTCAGCGGTCCCTTCACCACCCAGCAGCCAGCATCATCTTTCAGAGCAAGAATCTATCATTCTCCTTCTGGAAACAGTCCAGGGCCTTCTCAGTCTGTGTGGACTAAATCCAAAGCCCTCACTCTTCTCGTTGGCTCTCCGTGACTCACCCCTGCTCTAGTTTTCCTGCATCCCTGCCACATCTCAGGTGAATTCGAAGGTCAGGGCCTTTGCGCGTCCCAGATCCTTGGCCTGCACGGCCCCCTTGCGTGACCACCTCTGATCTCACGGGTGTTGGCCAGCGGACCCCATCAGGTGGGCCTGTCCCTGTTTTCACTCCTGCCCTGTGCGTTTCCTGTAGGTGCAGGTAGGCTTTAGCTTTCTGTGCTTGTGTGTGTTTGTTCCCTGAGCATGTCCTCTGCTTCCCTAGAGGTGCGAATCTGGCTGGCCTGCTTCCATCCTGCAGGTCCCCAGCCCTGGGCTCCCGTCGGGTGCAGGGGGAGCACGGCTGTGTTCCAAGTGTGCTGGAAGTTAGGACACCTCCTTCAATTTAAGGATGAGGAGATGGAGCCAGAGCAGAGCTAAAGAAGTTTTTTTTAAGGCCAAAGAGTTAATAAAAACAAGAGACCAAAAACTCTATTAAACTTTAATCGAATGAATGAAAGAATGGCTGAGTTAATGTAGCTTTCTTTGTCTAATATGAGGGATAGGGGAAGTAATTTTAAAGATTTAAACAGAAAACCCTAGAATAGATCAACTAAAAGAAAAAGCCATTATGCTTCCATGTTTTCCTAGCTAAGGTGCAAGCTTGGCCCATCCTTTAATTTTCCTGTCCCCAGCTGTTTAGCATATGTTTTTGTTTTTCAGCTCCTCCCCCCCAACCCTCTCTAAATTCTGGGACCCTTGACAAAGCCTCACTGGTATGCCAGGTTGAAACTCAGCCACCCATGTTCACTCGTTCTGCACCAGATTTACTGTCCGGCAGAGGCGAGACTGAGGTCACTGAATTGAAACTAGACTTACTTCACCGCATTATGTCTGGAGTAGAGTTGGATTCAAAGATTTATTGCCCAGGGTGGTAGATTTCAGAGACTGTTGCATGATTTATTTTCTGTCAGAACTGAATGGTCACATTTTTAAAGCGAATGTTGTTATTCCCAAAATAAGACCTCACTTTAAAAAATACTCAAGGTTGGTTTTACTGTGCATATTAAAGTATCGGTGTGTAAATCAGTGAAGGTGACCACGGGAAGAAGTCTGGCACGCAGCAAGCCCACGTTTTAACCTGCACTCCGTCCCAGGTCACGTCCGACTGGGCCACATGATTTAGCATTCTTCCTAGCTGCAGAACATCATCTCTGACCTCTGCACTGCTCTATTTCCACCTCAAGTACAGAACAATGATTAAAACGCAAGCTTAGGAAAGCAAACGTCATTAGAATTTCACTTTGTTCAGTCTTTGCAGATTTTAGCCCCATTGATTTTTAAGAAACTCAATGACTCATCTTTCATATGTCTTTGAAAACTAATGATTGGTTTTCCTCAGGAAATCGGTGAGCTCCTCTGGATCAAAACAGACACTGATCTGAGAAACTCGAGGGTTCCTAAACCCTGGTGGCAGTGGAGTGGCAGTCCCCAAAGAGAACCACATGTGCAAACGTCATGTTGTCCTGCTTGTATAAGAACCGCAAAGTAATTTTAAAGATTTAAGATTACTTGTATAAGAACCGGAAAGAGCAGCCGGGCATGGTGGCGCATGCCTGTAATCCCAGAACTCGGGAGGCTGAGGCAGGCAAATTGGTGAGAGATCGAGACCAGCCTGGGCTACAAAAGTGAGCTCAAGGCTAGCCTGAACTGCATAGCGAGACCCTGTCTCAAAAAGACAAAAAAAA
>PVJA010006319.1:0-73915 GCA_004027025.1 Myocastor coypus
AAAAAAAAAAAAAAAAAAAAAAAAAAAAAAAAAAAAAAAAAAGAACAAAGTAAGACAAAACTCAAGGAGAGAAATAATAAATATTATAGCTGAAATTAGTGAAATATAGATTAAGAGAACAATGTACAAATCCCTCAAGACTTGGTTCTTCAAAAAATAAACTTAGCAAAACTATCCAAAAGAAAGAAGATCCAAATCAGTGCAATTAGAGAAGAAAAAAGGGAACGCTACCACACACACCACTGAAAACCACAGGATTAACAAACCCCTAAAGCCTTATATTCTAGGGCCAGTGAGATAGCTCAGCAGACTAAGTGCCTGCTTTGGCAAGTACAGAGACCAGGGCTCAATCCCCGGTCCTGCATGCCTTGCTGGCCCACCCCCAGGGTGCACTGGGCCAGCAACTGAGTCTGGCCATGGTGGTGCATGCCTGTAATCCCAGTGCTGGGGAGGCTGAAAACAGAAGGATCACTATGAATCCAGTCTGCATAGTGAAACTCTGTGCCAAATACACAAATGAAAGCAAACAAACAAATCTATATCCTCACAGCAGAATTTAAAAGAAATGGATAAATTTCTAGACACATATGACCTACCATATGGAACTAAGAAGGATTTAAAAAACCCCAAATGACCAATAACAAACAGTGACATATAAAATAATTATAAAAAGTTTCCCAAAAAGGAACAGCCCAGGACCAAACAAGTTCACTGCTGAATTTTATCAGACTTTTATATTTATTTTTATTTATTTTTTTTTAAAGTACGTGGTGTTACAGGGTCTTACTGTGCAGCTTGGACTCACAGTGATCCTCCTGTTTTCAGCCTCTCCAGAGCTGGAATTACAAGCCTATACCACTAGTTATGCCTGGACTCTGTTGCTAGCTCAGCTTGCCCTGGGAGTGGGGCTGGTGTGGCAGGTAGTGCTCGGGATCAAACCGTAGTGTCTATGTTTGCCTAAGCTTACCTAAGCAGGTACTTTAATACACTATCTTGCCAGCCTCCTTATCAGATTTTTAAAGCAGAATTAACATCTTTGCTCAAATTATTCCATGAACTAGAAAAGGAAGGAAGGAATGCTTCCAAACTCATGTTATGAGGCCAGTATCACCCTGATGTCCCAAGTGCAGAAGGGCAAAAAAAAAAAAAAAAAAAGAACTATACCCAAATATCCTTTATGAGCACAGAAGCAAAAGTATAAATAAGGACCAAGACATATATATCAAATAGGAAGACAATGCTTAAATGGGAAAGGGAACTAGGGAGGAAGAAAGAGCAAAGGAAGGAAGTGGAAAGAAAAAAAAGGAGAAAAGAAGAAAAAACAATGGAAACAAAGATTTGTAAATAGAGAGGGGAGGAGGAGTTGAATATAGGGTACAGGAATGGGAAAAGTAAATAAGTACAGATTCCCTATGATGAATGTGATCATTCTGCATATCTAAAAATGTATCAACAAATTTTAAAAAAGGGAAAAAAAGGCCATCTTTCTTAAATAATTTGGCTACAAAAATTCTTTTTTTAATGTATTTAGTACAGGGTCTACAGGGTTTCACTATGCAGATTGAACTCGTAGTGATCTTCCTGTTTTCAGCCTCCCAAGCACTGGGATTACAGGTGTGCCACCACTCCTAGTCTCATGCACCGTCTCAGTGCACTCTGGGGGTTGGGGCCAGCACAGCATGTCAGGGATTGAATCCTGGCCACTGGGCTCCGCCTAAGCAGGCACCTTAGTCCACTGAGCTATTTTGCTAGTCCTAAAAATTCTTAATAAAATACAAACCAAATTCAATATATACACCATGATGAATTTCGTTTCACTGCAGGGATGTAAGATGATTAAAAAAAACCAAATCAAAACATACATCACATAAATAGAACTGAGGATAAAGATCACATGGCTGTTTCAATTGATGCAGAAAAAGCTTTTGACAAAATTTAACATCCTTTCATGATAAAAGCCCCAAAGAAACTGGATAGGAAGGAACATATCTCAATATAGTAAAAGCTATAATATGACAAGCCACAATCAATACCATTCTAAATGGTGAAATAGTCAAGGAATTTCCTCTCAAATCTAAAATAAGGCAAGTATTTCCACTTCCATCACTCCTATTCAACACAGTACTTGAAATTTTAGCTTGAACAAGTAGGCAAGAGAAGACATAAAAGAGACAGGGAGGAAAGAAAGAAGTCAACTTATTCTTGTTTGCAGATGATATGATCCTACAGTTAAAAGACTAAAGAGTCCACCAAAAGATTTTAGTTATTAAATAAGTTCAGCAATATAGCAAGATATAAAATCAGCACCAAGAATCAATAGATTTTTCTATATACTAACAATGGATTAGCTGAGAAAGAAATAAAGAAAATTACATTTGCAATATTTAAAAAAAATCTATGGATCAATCTAATCAAAGAAGCAAAGGACCAGGGCCAGCAGTATAGCTCATCAGATTAAGCGCTTGCTTAGGGAAGTGCACGGGCCGGGGTTTGGTTCCTGGCCGCACCTGCCATCCCCACCTCCCCACCCCTACCCCCGACTCAAGGGCACTGAGCTGGGCAATGGAGTCCGGGCGTGGTGGCGCACACCTGTAATCCCTGTACTTGGGAGGTAGAAGCAGGAGGATCACTATGAGTCAGTAGTGAGACCCTGTAAAAAAAAAAAAAAAAAAAAGCAAAGGACCTCTACAATGAAAATGTTATAACACTGAAATGAAAGAAACTGAACCAAACACTAGAAGATGGAAGCACTACCATGATCACAGATTGACAGAATTGATATTGCTAAATGCCCTTATTGACAAAAGCAATCTGCAGATTCAATGTAATATCCATTTAAGTAGGAACAACATTTTTCAGAGAACCAGAAAAAAAGCAATCCTAAAACTCACATAGAAACACATCCAAAGTTAAAGTAGCAAGGCTTCAGGCATCCCAGTACCTAATTTCAAATTATACTACAAATCTATAGTAACAAAAAGCATGGATCTAAACAAAAACAGACACACAGAAACCAGTGGAAAGGGACAGAGGGTGCAGAAAGAAACCCCTATAACTATAGCTCATTCTGGACAGGAAACTCAAAAATGCACTGGAGAAAAGACAGCCTGTAACAAATTGAGCTGGGAAAATTAGATATCCATAAACAGAAGATTGAAATGACATCCTTCCATTTTACTATGTTTAAAAATCAATTTCAGAATGGATATTAGGGTCAGACATAAGAGCTGAAACTTCAAAACTGCTGGAAGGAAACATAGAGGAGACACTTGAAGTCAAGGCACAGGCAAAGATTTCCTGACTAGGACTCCAGTAGCACAGGAAACAACAGCAAGCAAGAATCAACAGACAGGTCATCAAACTCAAAAGTTTCTACACCACAAGCAAAACAACTAACAGAATGAAGAAGCAGCCTACTAAATGGGACAGCATCTTTGCTAGCCACTCTTTCAATGCAGGATTAATAGCTAGAATACATAAAGAACCAGAAAAAATCAAAAGAATCAAATAGCCAGTCAATACATAAAAAGGGAACTGAACTGACACTTCTCAAAAGAAGTGCAAGAGGCCAATATGTATATTAAAAACAAGTTCAATATCTTTAGCCTTTAGCGAGCTCCAAATCAAAACTACAATGTGATTTCATCTCATCTCAGTTGCAATGGCCAGTGAGAATACAAAAAAATAAATGCTGGGGAGAATTTAGGGTAGAAGGATCCTTTCTATTCTGCTGGTAGTAATGCAAATTAGTACAGCCAGTAGGAAGTCAATATCGAAGCTCCTCAAAAAACTAAAAATAGAGCTACCATTTGAAGCAACTGTAGTACTCCTTGGTAAGTACTTGAAGGAATTCCAATCAGCCTACTATAGGGATACTAGCATATCAATGAGTATTGCAGCGCAATTTGTAACAGTTGAGATATGGAAGGCAGCCTAGGTGGCTAGCAACGAATGAATGGAAAAGAAATATGGTATACATGCATAGCTTTATCCAGCTGTAAAGAACCAAATTTTGTCATTTGCAGGAAAATGGATGGATCTGGAGATCACCATGTGACTAACAAGCACTGCACATTTTCCCCAATATATGGAATCTAAGAATGGTGACATGTAAGTAGAATGGAGACTATTCTCCTTTAACAGAAGAAGGGAATATGTTGGAGGAGAACTGGAATGTGGGCAAGGGTCAGAGGGGGATGGACATGATCAAATGCATGCACTGAGATACACTATTTGATAAAATTAATAAGTACTTATAAGAAATAAAAAATTCAATAAAATCTGGAAATACAGGGAA
The DNA here is from genome assembly GCA_004027025.1 of Myocastor coypus. Taxonomy (NCBI): domain Eukaryota; kingdom Metazoa; phylum Chordata; class Mammalia; order Rodentia; family Myocastoridae; genus Myocastor; species Myocastor coypus. The sequence goes on from PVJA010006319.1 coordinate 4,298, forward strand.
TAAGATACAGCCTCAGAGAAATATAAACTGTTTTCATTTTACTGCACTTCCTACTACTTTTCTGTATGGATTTCCATATAGCTGAAATCATATACATGTATTATTTGTTGTATACTTAAAATGCTCTCCACATTTCTCCATATCACTTTTACAATTATTTTTGATGTCAAAATATTGTTACAGTTAAATTGTAATGTGAACAATTGCTTGTTGAATATAGCATTATGTTCTTACAAACATTTATATTTTTCCCTTTATTTCTGTGAGGTAGAATTATAAGATTAACATATTTTTAAGACCTTAGATATATTTTACCAGACAGCTGTGCAAAAATATCTTCCCATTAACAGTATGTGAGAAATTTCATCTATGGGAATATTGCCAATATGCTATGCTTTCTGAATGAAGAGGAAAAACACAAAATTTACAAGTAGAATAGTGTTATATTGTAATGTTATTATTAGGTTTTATGGTTCCCATTAAAACAATAACATGCTCATTAGAGTTCACTTTATTGGTTGATTTAAATGTTGTAAAATATTCTGAAAGCTATAGTTTATTGATAGAAAAAATATAAAGTGTATGTTTATAAATCACCATGTACAGACATATTAAATATATTCTCCAAACAGCATTCTTGGTTTTGTCCTATTAGTGGAATGCATTTCACAGAAATATGGATTCACCTTCAAAGCTAAATACATTACCTTTACAACAAAAGGAAAGCATAATGAAAACACAGCTGAGAAACTTAAATTTTAGAATTTGCTGAGAAGTTCTTTTATTTACCTCTTCAAGGACTTGATTATTGCTTTCACCTCTGTCTGTGCCTCTTTATCCTAGAAAGAAAACACAAATCCATAATGAAATTTCGTGTATTTATCATGTAGTCTAGGTGTTTTGAAAAGGATTAGGATTGAGTACAGGTCTATTTTTCAAAGGTCACTCAAAGAAACAGTACGTTTTTAAGACAAAGAAGGACTCAGATTTATGAAACTCAGGCAATGTGGAGAGCTCTCTCTGCACTCTTCTCCACAGACTTGGAACGGTGGGATTTGGGGAGGTGGAAGCCTTTCACATAAACTGACACAATGAAAACACCAGCACCTTAATATTATTCTTTTTCTCCTCAACTATTAGATGAAGGAGTCCTAGCTCCAGCAGTAGAACATCTAAGATTTTGAAAAGATCGAAGGTGCCACTGTAAGAATCCAGTTTCATTACTGACTTTACCAAAGTACCTTATACTAGAGATTATTATGTCTATTTGTCATAGAAAGGTGATTAATGTTACTTCAAAAGAATACAGTATTTTAAAAATATAGTTTTCCCTCAAGATTCTCATGTCTATCACTATATATAGAATATCACACAATTTTATATATGTAGTTAAGTGTTCTCTGTACACACATGCAAGGCCAAATAACTTTATTTATTTATTTTTAAATTTATTTTTATGAGGGCAGGGCTGGCACAGCATGTGGTGCTGAGGATCGAATCGCGGTCCCTGCAGCCACCTAAGCTTTCCTAAGCAGACACTTTAGACCACTGAGCCATCCTGCCAGGCCCGGAGGCCAATGAACTTTAAAGCCACCTCCAGTTAAATACCTTCAGCCCACTGATAAAATCACTATTTCATCTAGCAATTCAGTCCCAGAATAGCCAAATAAATCCAAAGCAAAAGTATGAATTGACACTAGAATTCTTTTTATTTTAAAAACAGATTTTTCTCAGGATCTGACATTATCACCCCAAAGTGAAGAAAAGCCTATGCTAATAATAAAAATGCTGTAGTTCAAATTCCAGGAATGTAAAGGTGCTTACACGTGCAAATCTGGGCTCTAGGGACCAACTGGCTGGCACTCCCAAATCAAGTAACAGTGCGATAGGCTTAGGGCTCCCTGATAACACGGTCACAAAAGGCATGCCCACAGATGACTGTAAGGCTAGACAAAGGGACAAAGGCCACAAGGAAGAGGCAAATGTATTATACAAGTCCATAGAAGAAAGACAAAACTAAGGGGTACACTGACTTCCTTGTGATTTTTGACACTAGACATTTTGGTAACAAATAAATTGGTCAGCAAAACAACAATGAGATATATTTCAATCTAAAAACTTTGTAGAGATATATGATTGTACATTCAACTAATTTTACTTTATGTTTTCATTAAGAAGGAAAGCAATATATTCTTGAGTATGCATTTATTACCTCAAACAATCTGTAAGAACACAAATAAAGGCAATACTAGGGGAAAAAAAGAAGGTAAGGAATATTTGCACAGTCTATATGGCTTACTACATAAATAGTTCCACAGTATTCAAATCCCTTAGTCACACTTATTATAAATCCTGCTTATTATCATTTTCCACACTCTTATTTTTATTTGTATAGAATTGTTATTTTGATTCTTTGTATAAATTTTTACTGACTGGTAATATGCCAGGCAGTACAGTTAGTTAGAGAAATAAAATGGTGAATAAAACATACTTGGTTGCTTCTTTAATGGAACAACACAAATATAATATAATTACAACTGAGCTAAATGATATAAGAGAGAAGTGCCAAGGACAATGAACACGGTGAGGAATTGCAAGCATCCAGAAGGTAACCTTCTGTAACTCTAGACCTTGCTTATACGTTCAAGGAAGAGACTCATGGTGTCTTCCTGACACTCTAGACACAGACCCTCCAACCTCGAGACACGTGGCAAGTCTTCTTCCCTTCTCTTTTGCAGCAGTATCTCCCTCGACTGCCTCTCCTTTGTGCCTCTTTATAACCAGTTTTATATTTTGTTTACACATTACACAGATCTTTCATTCCACCCCTGATGCTGTCTGATATCAAATAAGAGAAAGTAATTTCTCCCTTTCCAAACTTCTATAACCCATTATTTGTACCTCTCTTAGCATGCTTTATGCGCTCTATGAGCTCTGTTACCTGGATACACATCATACATGCTCTTAGGTTATCAACTCTCAATAGGGCCACAGCAGGTATTATTTATATGACAGAGCACAGCAAATGTTTCATGTTTAATGCCAACAGAGAACGCAAGGAAGGAATGCTTTTTCTGAGACATTTTTCTTGGTTAGGGATTAGAGGATGTTGTGGTGATGAATATGTCAATCGCTGAGTGCGGCAAGCACTACACAAGGTATACATATATCAAAATATCAAACTGCATACCTCACATATCTATGATTTTTATGTCAACTATACCTCAATAAATCTGGAAAAATAAAAATAAATATTATTTAATAAAGAAAGAAATTCCAAGTATCCTAACCCAGTTCACATTTTAAGCTTGACTAGAACTGATGAGATGCTAGCATTTACTGCTACTGTATGGACTTACTTCTTTGGTAACAGTGGGAAGTAATAACGCCAAATTGCAGAACTTCCAAGCATTCTGATTTTCCTCAAGATCTACGTAACACTAGAAATGAAAAGTTAACATATTAAAAAGAATCACATTTTTAAAGAAGGGATTAAAAGTTATATGTGAAGAGTGGTTTTCATTACCTTGGCCAAGTATGTATAATTGAGTAGAGAGTAACCAGGATGTATTTCTTCAGCCTGGTTGAAGAGAAAACATACAGGTGCAAGACAGGGAAATCTTATGATGATAATAGCCACAAATAAAGAGGATATGTTTCAATGCATCAGATCTTATTATACAAACTGGCCCCAAGAACTTAGGTAGGTTGTTTTCCATTCAATAATTTAATCAGTTTTAAGTTATCTTTTAGGTAGAAAGGCTTTTGCCATTAGAATGAAATTCATTAATATGGTCATAAAGCTTTCAAAGCACTGGTAAATTAAAGTTTTGTGTTTCCTCTATATCATGACTGCCCTCAGACTTGCATCTCTCTTCACTTTCTTGTTCTACTAGAAATTATCTATTTTTTTATGATTTCAACACATGAGTTGAGTAATATCAACAATTCATCTAATTTTTAATTAAGTATATATATATATATATATATATATATATTGCTCATACTCATCATAGGGAATTTGTACCTGGGCATGATATACTTTTTTTCCCATTCCCCTACCCTCCTCTTTCTTTCTTTCTTTCTTTTTTTTTCTTGTTTCAGAACTTTTATTTGTTTATTTATTATTTTTATAGCTGGCTCAGCCTGCCCTGAGGGTAGGGCTGGTGCAGCATGTGGTGCCGGGGATCGAACCGCGGTCCCTGCAGCCGCCCAAGCTTTCCTAAGCAGGTGCTTTAGACCACTGAGCCATCCCGCCGGGCCCCTACCCTCCTCTTTCAATTCCCCTTCCCTTCCTTATTTATATATAAAAACAGACAGGAAAAGAAGGGAAAAAATGAAAGCAGAAATCCATCTTGTTGAGTACTTTGAAAAGAAAGAAAGCCCTGGCTGGGTGTGGTGGTACATATTTATAATCCCAGCACTGAGGAGACTGAGGCAGGAGGATCACCGTGAGTTCAAGGACAGCCTGGGCTGCATAGTGAGTTCAAGCTCACCCTAAACAATACAGCATGATCCTGTTTGAAAAAAGAAAGGAAGGAAGAACCTAAAACCCAAACCAATTAGATGTAAGTATTTAATACTCCTTTAAGTCTCAGTTCCTTGTTTCTGAGAGATCAGGGTACTTCAGGTATGGTATCAGTCTCAGCTCTTTTTAGACCCCAAGTCAATCTCTGCTTCAGAAGATTTTGCTGCTGTGAAAGTGGAACCAAGCACCCTCCCAAGCTGGCTGCGATTTCTTATGGAGAGGGAGCAGAAGCTAACAAAAGAGGAACGCTTTTTAAAAATTTATCCCTCAAATGCTTGTTTTAGAAGTTACAAACAAACCAGACATTTCTAAAATTAAAATGTGAAAGTTTTCTCCTTTCTACCTTTACTGTCAACTTCAATCTCATTTCCTAGGAATAAGCACTATCAACAGTCTGACATGAATCCTACCAGGCCTTTGTTAAGCATGGCAGAACAAAGCATAATGAAACAAAAACTAAATAACTGGTTTCTGAAAGAAAATTTAAGTTGGGAGTATTTTCTATCCAGGAGTCAAAACTTGTACTTTCCCTACAAGGCCTAAGAGACGTTCCTTCAAGTCAGCATGCTCAGCTCTGCATGGCTGCTCCTCTGCTTCATACTATGAAAATTACTTCATACTATGGCAATTAATCAATCATTTCCCATCGAACATTGAAATTTAGTCTTAATTTTCACTACTACAAAGAACTACCAAACCCCATGCTTGCTCATACAAGCCTCTGTGCACCTGTGCCCATAACCATAGAAGAGACTCCACGCGGTGGCGGAGATGAGTGAACCGGGCAGTGTGGTTCGGGAGCTTGCATTCCCTACCTTTATATTACTGTGCTAGTCGCTATGTTCTATTTCATCTCAATAACATTTATCCAGTGTTCTGGTAACCCAGCCCTCAGTTATAACTTTTATAGCATGAGGAAATCAGTTTTGCTTTCAAATATCACTAAAAAACAACTCAGCATCTCTTATGTAAATAATCTCTCTTAAATACACTATGGTCCTTTTCCACATTGATTACACCCATAGGGTTTCTCACCAGCGTGATTTTTTACATGTATTCTATGAGAACTTCCGATAGTGAATGTTTTCCCACTTTGCCTGCATATACACGCTTTCTCACCTGTGTAGGATTGTCTATGTCTATAAAATGTAGACTTAGCAGCATATACTTTTCCACACTGTTTACATACATAAGGTTTCTCCCTAGTGTAAATTTTTTCATGTATTTTATAGTACATGTGTGTAGTAAATGCTTTTCCACATTTCTCCCATACATATGGTTTCTCACCAGTGTGAATTCTTTCATGTATTTCATAGTAACTCGGAGCAGTGGATGCTTTCCGACATTGTTTACACGCATAGTTTCTCCCCAGTATGGCTTCTTTCATGTACTTTACAATAACATTGTAATGCAAAAATCTGTATAGTTAAGCCTTTTTGTGGAAATTCATCATGTAATCAACACATGTATAAATTAATGAAAAATCTAATGTCAATATTCTTCCATAAATTTTCCAGAAAATGTCTCCTCAAATGGAAGTACCCTAGAATGTTTTCTTGCTGTGTTCTTTAGGTAATCACTTGTGAATGTTTAAAGTATGAATCTGTTGTCTTTATTATAAAAACATTGTCATAATAATTTTTTTGGAAGCCATTGGTTTATATACTATGTACTATATTCTAATTAAATGATGTGAATTGAAGTGTATTTCTGACTTCCAAGTAGGGTTACTCTGTCATTTTCAGTTTGTTTTTACTATTGAGAGGTATAGCCTTCTAAACACACTTTTCATTCTTTTTTTTTTTTTTTTAATGGTTGGAGTTTTTGGACTAGCTTTGATTTTGATTTTCTTCATGTACATAGTGTATATTTTACAGAAAAATTCAAAGGTGGCTGGATCTAGGTTATGATGCTGAGGTTAAGAACACAATGCTGGGATTAAATGGGGATATGAGCACTAAATTAGTCTCATGCTTGGATTGGTGTAGAGAAGGAGAAAGGTGGTACTAGGTGTCAGTGCTACTTCCCTGAGGGCCATGGAGCTCTGATAGGATGTAAAGAGCAGGAAGTGGGGTGCTGTCATCACTTGATGCTTACTCACTGCTGTGCTGCCTTCTGCCCACCATGCACTGTTTCTCCTCTGCAATAGCCCTCTGTAATGCTGTCCTGCCTGGGAGCTGTCTGACTATGAACTGAAACTTTTACAAATTATGAGCTACAATAAATCTTTGCTCCTTCAACTCTAGGTGTTGGGTATTTGATCTTAGCAGCAAGAAAAGTAACTAAGACAACATGGAATACCTTAAGGAAGTTACACAAAGCTTCTTGTATAGTTGAAGATGGCATTTTCCCAAATAGAGCAGCAGCCATTTTTTTCTCAATCCAGCTGAGTTTTGAGACCTAAAAATACAGAGAGCACTGTCACTCTTAAGAAGCAACTCACCTTTGATGGGATTATCTTTCCTCAGAGAGGTGTGTGGGTACATAGGTATATATAAGCACATAAGTACCACATCTATAAATAAAAATAATTATCCATAAATACTGTAGGAGATTTATTTCCCTTGTGGTGTGCATAGATTTCCACTTGACTCATAATTATGTAAATCATAAGCTCCAGAAGTGCTGGTTTCAGAATCAACTTGAACTGCTCATAAGATTTTTGTACAGTCCGAGGGGAACGATGCCAATCCTGTTGGTCTCTTCCCACCTACTCTGTGGTGTCAAGTGACCTCCTGCATAATAGACAGGATTTCAGACACGGATACGGAACGAGGATCCTTTACCTGAGTGTGCAGAGGGAAGGGCCAGGAAATGTATTTACAATCCGGGAGATTTTAAAAAACCAACAGCCAGCAAAACTAAAGCTTCATATTACTATTTATTTTTCACTTTTAATTTTTTTCATTTTCTGATTATGACAGTATTGGATATTTATTATAAATGAATAAGCTGATTCCACAATGAATGCTTAAAGAAGCTTAGATACAGCTGATGCCCTCAATTCACATCGTGTCTTCTTTCTTAATCCCATCTTTTAAATTTCTAGGTAGCCATTATCATCTGTTCTTTACATTTCTGGAGTTTGCACTCTGTGCTTCCTCTACTGCCCCAGGACAGTGAGGCCAGTGAGTGGAGTTGAGTTAACATCCAAAAAGTGAAATACCTAGGAACCAATCTAACAGACATTGGAAAAGATGTCCACATTGAAAACTACAAAATCTTACAAATAGGATGACAGGAAATGGAAAGATACCACTTGCTCTTGAATAATAAGAGCCAATAGTGAAAATGGCCATACTCCTCACACTGCTACACAGATATAATACAATTCCAATCAAAATACCTTTAACATACCTCACAGATCTAACTAAAATATTCCTAAAATTCATTTGGAACCAGAAAACACCTAGAATAGCAAAAGCGATTCTGGTCAACAGAGGCAAATCAAGGAGCATTACAATCCCAGACCCGAAATTATATTACAAAGTCATGAAAACAAAAGCAACATGGTACTGGCAAAGAAACAGACCTCAGGATCAGTGCAACAGAACAGAAGATGCAGGCCCATTCCCATGCACACGCAGACACTTTATCTTTGAAAAAGGAGCCAAACATGTTCACTAGAAGAAAGATAGGCTCTTTAATAAATGGTGTTGGAAACACTGCTTCACCACATGCCAAAAACTAAAACTAGACATGTGCACTAGCATGTCTACCACCATGCACTAAGCCAAAGTCAAAATGATCAAGTATCTCTGTTTCTTAGCTCTGGGTGTATTACAGCATCTTCAAGCTGCTCCCTGCTCTGTTCAGGTTCATAGTCCCTAATGCCCAACAAAGGTCAATGTACTGAGCTTAGCAAATGCTTCTGCATCTGAGGTGATTTCAAAATTGATACACTTAGTCCTGGGAGGCAATGCTCGATTCTTTTCTGGTATCTGGCTGCTCCCCTTTCTTTCCTGCAGGCTCTTCCATTCAGCTGGTTAGAAACATGTACATGTACAATATACACATACAAACTTTTCAGGTATTTTGTGGCCAGAAAGTTTTGAGCTCTTTAGTCTGTGCATGCTAGAAACAATCTTTATACCTTTCTTTATTCGGGCTTTAAAACCCTTGCTACAACCAATTCCTCATGTAGAAATTCTCTTTCTGCAATGTTTCAGAGAGTGGTGATATCACCATGTATTCTATAACTCTGAAAAGATAATTAAAGATTAAGAGTGCTATAACCATTCTAGGATTTGACATGACAATCTCATAACCAGGACAAAATTGGGAGGAGCAAATGAAATGACTTTTCTCTTTTTTCCTGATAAAAACCCAAGTTCCTTTCCTATGTGACAATGGAAAGTGTATAAATTCCAGAATTATGAAAACTTGACTATTAATCTTCCTTCATATTTGGGATGCCAGGAAGGTTGTCACAAAGACTCAGATTCTTTTAAAACTAGAATAATAAATGCCTGCCTCACAAACTATTTTAAGAACTAAATGTGACAAGAAATACAAAGTATAATGTGCATACGCAGCCTATTGCAGATGGCCAAAAGAAGCAACCTTCTTTTCTTACCTCTAACCCTCTTTCAGCCTTAATGAAAATGTTATCACTTTTGCTCATCCTAATTTTCTCATTTCCAAATGGCTTTTCCTTTTCATGGTAACTTCTTAATGCATCTCTTAGGTATACTTTTATATTCTGTTTTTCTTCTGGAATTTAACACTGCTTTTTAAGACACTGAGTGTTAGGCTCACCAGCTGCCCTTATTTAAGCTTTTTCAATACATCTCATATCCCTTCTAAATAAAGTTCCTTAAAGAAAGAGTATACATGGCAAATATTTCATTTTTATTTTATTTTTTAGTGTTTTTAGTACAGGGTCTACAGGATCTTACTATGTAGATTGGACTTGTAGTGACCCTCCTGTTTCTCAGCCTTGCAAGTGCTGGGATTACAGGCACATGTCACCACATCCAGCCTCAGTCACTGGCTCAGAATGTCCCAGAGGTGGGGCTGGAAGACATGTCCGGGATTGAACCTTCCCTGCTGCGCTTTGCCTAAGCAGGTGCTTTAGTCTGCTGAGCTATCTGGCCAGCATGACACAGAAAACTGAAGTTCATTTTCTGAACAAATAGTACATTATTTACTTTCAATAAATACTACCAGGTAAAAAGAAGTCCTCTTACAGAACCAGTGATAGCTGACAGAGAGAGAGAGAGAGAGAGAGAGAGAGAGAGAGAGAGAGAGAGAAGAGAGAATACATTGTATGTAATTTAAAATATAAGCCTATGGATTATGAAATCTATACATTATAAATTTCAAAACTATACACTACAAATTCATATCAAATTATAAACATCACACTTTCAAAATATATACCGATTTTACAATGCTTCTTTATTTTTTAAATGTTTCTTTAAATAATAAAGTTAATAAATATGTCATATGTTAATAGTATATTTAAGTAAGATTTATGAATAAAAGCATTCAACTTACAGTATAACAGTATCTTCCATTGAGGTAATACAAAAAGGGTTCTTCAGGTAAAAGTTGGATTGCTAAATCCAGATGTTCCTGAGGAAACATCCAAAAGAAAAGTCACTTCTCAAGTTTCAGATGTGGCTGAATGGGATCATGCCAAAGTGCAGTGATTTCTAAAGTGGTTTTACAATGTCTCAGGGATGCTGAAGTAACCACATCATTAATATAATTGAAAATATCAATCACTCCATTATCACAAATGTGACTATGATTCAGTAAGTGTGCCAGGGCCAAAACTGTGACAACGATTCAATATGCAGAATGTATAATGTATGCATATTTTAAAGCTTAATGCCCTTGAAAACATCAAAGTTAAGTTGTTTATTTGAGACTTGCCTGGTAAATGCTACAGAGGTGACCTTATGCAGATCAGATAACTTGGAGGAGGGTGAAACACGGGAAACAGCACAGCCAGATGGGGGAGGAATCTGTGCTGGCCCTGCTGGGATGATCATAGGAGGCTGGACAAAGCGGCGCAGCTTCTCTCCCTGCTGTCACTGACCCTGAAAAGTTATTCACTGGGCTCATCTAATTAGAGGCAAATAGTAAGTGGGATTGTGAACATTACCAATTTTGTTCCTCTATCATGATACATTTAAGCTTTAGAATAGATCCTACTCTTCCTACTAAGTAAATACACACAAAATTTTGACTAATCCCAATCATAAATACAACACTAGTGAGCTCAAGCCCAAAGAGCTAAGCCTTGAAAAAATATTACTAATGTACTATGAGTTCAGAATCTGCACTAAAATAATGTTTAATTATCCAAGTAGTTTGATTCTTTTTGTCATAGTCCTATTAGAGCACCATTTCATTTCTTATTCAAATGACAAAAATAAGAAATTCTTAAAAAAAAGAAATTCTTAGTGTTTACCTTGTTGAACAGTCTGTCTTATACCAATAATGAAATATATAGCTATGTTAAAGTATTTTTCATTCCAAAAATACCTTGAAGCGATATCCATAGTTGATTTTATTTTGTATGCCCTCAAACTGAGATACATAGCCACACAAAACTGCATACCTGAGAAGACAAAGATAGTGGATAGCATGTAAATGTTTAATTAAATGCCAGCAAAACATAATATTTTAAAATTATCTAAAACATTCCTTAATATTTTATTGAAGCATTAATGTAGTTGCTAGGACCCTAAAAATAAATATCTGACATTAACACAAGGCTAGTTGCTGCTTCTATAATAGGGGTTACTAGTGCTCTCTATTACAGATGGATGCTGTGCAGGTAAGATCGGCCACTTAATGAGTGTGTATACACACATCCCGGTATAGGAAAGGCTTTTTGTTTGTTTGTTTGTTTTGTTTTTTTGAGATAGGATCTCACTATGCAGTTCAGACTCCTCTTGAGCTCACTATGTAGCCCAGGTGGGTCTCAAATGCATGGTAATCCTTCTGCCTCAGTCTCACAGGCTCTGGGATTTCAGGTATGCACCACCATGCCTGGCAAGGAAGTTTTGATCAATGTCAGCAGACACTATGTTAGCACTATTAACATTGAAGTTACGAAGAAACTCTCAGAAAAAATCTAATTGTAATCAAACTGGAAAACACATTGTCCACAGATTTATGAACTGAAAAACAATATTTGAAATTCAAAAAATATTAATTCATATTTTAAACTCAGAAAAGCAATTATACTCTAAGTACTGCACATTTCTGTCGGTGGTCTCTGATTTCACTCTGATATAATGTGAGAATTTGTTTTGCAGGATATTTCTCAGAATATATTAAGGTTTTTATTATTGTTATGAGCACAGTCTATTTTGGAAAGGATTTTTTTTTTTTTTTTCCTGACTCAGGCTGTCTTAAAGGCGAGTCTGGTAAGGTACCTGAAGCTGGGGATTGAACTGTGGTCCCCTGTGAGCCCAGTCTATTTTGAAAAGAAACCCCACAGAAATAAATTCCTAGAGTAAGAAAATCTTTGAAGATAAAAGGTAGCTCAGTAGTCACCTGGATTTAGGGGGAAGAGAGTGGGAGATTATAGCTAGTGGGTAGAGTGCTTTGATTTGGGATAATAACAGTGACCTAAGTTTGACTACAGTCAGTTCTGCAACTCCGTTAATGTGCTAAAAACCTATTCCAATCTTGTATTTTAAGCTTGTAAATTATATGGTATTGTCTCAATTACTTTTTCACTAGTTGCTGGGACAAAATACCTGACACCCAAAACTAAGGAAGGAAAGATATATGTAGCTCAGGTTGGTGGAGGTTTCAGTCTATACTCGACTGCGTCCCAGGCAGAGTGGCACACAGTAGAGGGCTGCAGTTCATGGCAGCAGAAAACAGCAAAGAGCAAAGGGAAGGGCAGCAGGTGTGACTCCTAGCTAGCCTCTCTCCCCTCCTTAGATTATCATCAGACTACACTGGGCTAGAGCTCACACAGTGTCCAGGCCCTCCTCTTACACAGGATGAGCAGGCTTATTAACTAAGAATCCCGGCTTTCTGCTGAGTCACTTAGCTAAACTTCTAAACTTCTCAAGTTGACTCAATATACCAACCACTACAGGTATGAAATTTTTAGTTCAATGAAGTTTTTTTTTTTTTTTTTTTAACTCATATATCCTAGTAAGCAGTGCTGACCTAGGAAAATGAAGAGATTGTAGATAATTAGCATTTGTAATTTCTTCTTTAAATATGTGCAGAGTTTACCTGTAAGTCCATCTGGGATGTTGATTTTAGAAAGTTATTATTTATGTCATTTTAAAAACAGATATAGCTTTATTCAGCTTGTCTACTATATTCTTTAGAAATATCCTCTGAAATTCTATTGTATTATTTCTCTCAAAGGGTTCTAAATTGTAGAATAAATCCAATTCTTCCAAAATTTCACACAATTACTTTCACAAACTCCCTATTTTTTGTTACGGACAGTATCCGACTTATTTGAACCTAAAACTACGTTTGGACTTAAAACCTTCTGTCTAAATACACTTTTCTTCTGCAATAGATTTAGATTCATGAAAAGTTGCAAAAAGTACCAAAACTTCCTGTCTATTCCATGCCTAGTTTTCCTTATTGTTAAGTTCTTACATTACTTTTGTACAATGTTCTTATAGTACATTTGTCACAATTATACCAACAGTATTATAGAACTATCACAGTGAGTTCATTAATACACTAGTTAAACTTCATGTTTTATTGAAAGTCCCATCTGTTTTTCTCTAATGTTTTTAGGCATTCCACACATTTATTTCTATTCACTCACATCCTGTTCAGCATCTTTTTAAAAATGTTAAAATATTCTGAATTATTATTATTTCCCCTACAAACTGGTTCCTTCTGACATTATGTTAATGATAAGCATATATTTTCTATGTTTTCATCCACTTACAAAATTATTGAACACATGGGCAAATAACATGTAAACCTGGCTCCAGAATCACCTCAGGTTGACAAGGATCTATTGCATAACCGAGCTCATGCCTTGCAGACTGCAGGAGAGCCCGTTAGTAGGCTTCTGTCTATATCTCGTCTACACAGATGACACGGGGGAACTTTCCTCAGTGTTTTATTTCATTTCCAATACATTAGGCCATTTTCCCTATTCCATGTATTAGCAGAGAAATAAAAAAAAACTGACCATGTTGTATTTTTAAAAATATCAATGTTGGGTTCACTTAAATTTCCTCATCTAAAGATTTAAAAAAAGCAAACAAATACTTAACTCTGGGCTACACTTAAAGGAAGAGCTGGGCAATGGCAGTGCGACTGGTGCTTTGTTTTCTGAAAATCAGAACTAGTTATGTACATTTTTAAGTTTCTATTTTGCTGTCTCTACACATTTGAAATTATTCTGGGTGAAGAAAAATAGAAAAAAATTGATGATTAATATTACATAAAATATGTAATTTTCCTGTGTAAACAATCTGTCCCTAGGGTTTTATATTTTTTATATTTTATGAAATCTGTTTAAGTCTAAATTATTTATCTTCTTTTATGTTGCAATTCACAAATCACCTGGCCACTTTCTCCTCAAAGATCATCACTTCTATTTCAATAAGTTCATACTTCTGTGCAAGCCTGTGTGTGTTAATTATAGTTTTTCTGTGGTTCATCTAAAATGTAATTTAAAGCTTTATTTTGCAGACTATCAGGTTGATGAGAACTCTAAAGAAAGCCAGTTCACAATACGGTGCATTACCTCCATCTACAGGTCATTCTCTCTGTAAGGATTTTGACAAGAGCAGTTTCTTTGCATTGATGTTGAATGAGCCCTTAACACTGGATAACAATACTATTTCGACAACTACTAAAACAACTCCAGTAGTTCCCTGAAGCATTTTTTATTTAGTTCTAAGCATTTATATGGTGAGAAAGTAGAAATAGCATCCTGTGATGGAAGAGACAGAGCACATAAGAATAAAAGATTTGAGCTCTGGTTTTTGTATTTCTACTTATTTTGTGGCACTGGTTACTAATCAACACCACACACACACACACACACACACACACACACACACACACGGCTTTTCTTCTTGTATCTAAAAAAATAGAAATAGGCTGGTGTGTGATACATGTGGATATAATTTGCAAACAGTAGAGCAAAACAAATATGTAAGACATTATTTATAATTAAAGCCAGTTCTGTTTGGCCAACAAACTGCCAATCCATTGCTAACTCTTTGCTCTTGATTCCAGAAGTATACTTGGCTGGTACAACAAAACCATCAGAATCTTATAGGATGCGTAGGTAGCCTTAAAGTTACAAAGCTATATCATTTTGGAATGCACATAGATGAAAATTACATAATTAATTTTTTAAATTATTCCATAGATATTAACTTCTCATAAAAATTATGTTTAAAAGAGTACATCTTTTATTTCAAAGAGAAGGCTTATCCTGTAAACCACAGCTCTGTAAACTTTTGCTGCAGGGTCAGTAAATATTTTAATCTCTGGGGCCAAGACAGTCTCTTGTACAATTCTTTAACTCTACTATGAACAAATATGCATGTGTGGATGTGTTCTAATCAACCTTTATTTACAAAAACAGGTTGTCATAGTTTGTCATTCATGTTAAATGAAAGAGAATTTGATTTTATCTTAACATACTGGAAAAGATTCCAGAAGAAAAGATCTTATGTCAACATGTTAATGAAAGTGATTATGGCATCAGTCTACCTAAATTTTACCTATTATTTCTCAAAATTTAAGAGTCTTTTCCCATCATCTTAAGCCTTATGATTTAGTCGGATATATGCAATCCTTTTAAATATGAGAACGTTTGTATTCAGTAGAAAGAATTAAGATTAAATTGGCATTCAAATTTATTAAATTTCTACCAACCTATTAGATTTTAATATTTTAAATTAAAAACTGATACTAAATAAGAACTCATGTAATATACAGTTGGGTTATTAATTTGTGTATTACTAAGATTTTATCTCAGCGCCAAATTGCTTGCTACAAATAAGGCATTTAGTTTACACACTCAGAAAAAGGAAAAATAATAATTAAAAAAAAACACAGAGGGCTCGGGAGATAGCTCAGTGGTCTAAGTGCCTGCCTGGCCATTTCAAGGACCCAAGTTTGATCCCTGGTACCACATGCCATACTGGCCCTGGAACCTGACATGAAGGCACATGCCTGTAATCCAAGCCCCAGAGACAGAAGGAACAGTATGAGACTGAGCTATGCAGCAACATCCTGTATCAACTAAAAAGAAAGAAAAAAAGAAAAGATGAAGAAGTAGCCAGATTAATGGAAGCTAGACTAGGCAACCTAGTAAGGCAAGTTCAGCATTATCTAGGCTTCTAAGGTAATTACTGAACTCTCTGAGAAGGCTCAATGTTATTCCTCTCTGAAATTTGGAACGTCACATGAATAAATCTCCTTGAATTGAAATTGATATCAAACAGACTGTTTAATGTGATTGTTCAAGGATACAGAAGAATGTGGGGGAAAGGACAGCAGCGAGATAATGGAGGAAGAGGGAGAGGACAGGGAGAGAAAGAGGAGAAAGGAGCGGGGAGGGGAGGTGGCAGAGTTAAGAGCAAAGCACAGCTGGGTGCTCCCTCTGCATCCTCATCTGGAAAGCCAACTCCCCAACACTTCCAATTTCTTGATCAGTAGAGGCTGACTACAGATATCCTGAAAAGCAGAAGACTAGAAGATCGTATCACACACATACATTAATTTATTAGTATGTATTAGTATTATATACATTAAATGATCTAGGCAAAGTTGGTTATATAAATAACAGACTCTTATATAGTTGGGAAGGGATCTTAAAAATCTGTACCAGGATGTTAACTGCAAAATTTGTCTTTGTTTTTGCAGAAGTACAAATGGGAAGAATAATGCTTTCTGTACTTCAATTCCTAACTCAATATACTCTACTACTTGTGCATGACAAACGGGGAATATTTTCAAGTGTCTTCCCTCTCTGCCTCCTAACCATTTCCAGGCTATACGAGAGAAGGAAAAGACCTAAGTACAGGCAGGAAGAGACTGAGGGTGATCACTCTGACTGGCTTAGGGTGCTCTAGATTCACCTTGTACTCTCTCAGAAGAGATGGCATGAGCTAGGCTTGCTTGCATCTTAACCCAAGCAAGAGCAATGTCCAAAGGCTTTTTCATATGGGGGAGGGAGGGAGGGAGGAAGACAGAGAAAGAGAGAGAAAGAGAGACAGAGAGAGAGAGAGAGAACCAAACCATAGAAGAGAGACAAAGCTACCCATCCCTTGCAAGATTTAGTCGTGAGATTTTGGGAGTGGAGCTCCCCCTGCTGACCACAGAGCACAGAGACATCTGTTTGGAAAATAGTTTCTACTTCATTAATTTGGTGAGTATAAATGAATTTCCTGAGGAATGAATGGGGGCTTGCAGAAAAAAAGCTGTTATGAGAGGGGTTTGTGGCCTGGTATGTTTGGAGGGGAATGAAACTGCCCGAAAGAAGGGCAGATGCTATGCAAATTAATAATGAGGGAAGGTTCATAAATTACTGTTGAATCTTCCTAGCTTCTTGAAATATCTGTATTGTGGGGTGGGGGCGAAGAGGGATTAAGGATGCCAAAATATTACCAAAAAGAATGTTGTCAAAATAACCAAAAAAAAAAAAAGAATAATAATTGAAAACTATGTTTTGTTTTATAGTCCTAAAATATGCAAAGGGTCCAAAATATAATCATGAATGTTTTTTTCTTATTCCAAGGATACTTACCTATGCTTAAAATTAAATTTCTTTCATTTGAGCTTTCTTGTAACTAGCTTTTCTTGGAGTTATGGAATCTGTACACCATGACTTCTCAAGTCGGAAGAAAATGATTAATGTTTTTTGTTATGCAAAGATTTTTTTCTACATTTTGTTTGGAAATATGGCATCATTTTAGTATGTGCTGGAATGTATTTTTAAACAAAATAGTATCTTAAAAGTAGATTTTATTATAATTTGACATATTCAAAGCCACTCAATGTGGTAGATTCATTTTTTAAAGAATTTTTTATTGTATTTATTTATTTTTTTCTTCTTTCAGAACCTTTATTTGTTTATTCACTCATTTTTATGACCGGCTCAGCCCACCCTGAGGGCAAGGCTGGCGCAGCATGTGGTGCCGGGGATCGAACTGCGGTCCCTGCAGCGGCCCAAGCCTTCCCAAGCAGGCGCTTTAGACCACTGAGCCATCCCGCTGGGCCCTGGTAGATTCATTTATGAAATCCGCAGGGAGTGTAAATCTTAACTACATTTAAAAAACACCTAGAGAGAAATACATAATAAATAAGAAAAGCTGCTGTACTATGTGCTAAATACATTTTTCAGTGACTGGCTACAAAGATCTGTGATCAATTATAATTTTAAAAATTCAGACATAACTGATACAGAGGCATATTAGGATTTCCTAAACCTCAGAAACGCAGCATGCTTACCACAAGTGACAGTGGCCATTCGTGGGTGCTCTAGTGACAGCTTTCTCACCTAATGTTTTGCCTGAAAAACAAAGAGTTTTGTTTAGCACCTTCTTGTGACTTGCTAGAAGGTATATTCTTGAATCCAGTGGTTCCTAAAATAGGTCCCAAGATCAACAGTATTAGAATCACCCCATACTTGTTAGAGAAGCATGTCTGTGCCACGGTCACAAACCTGGGAGGTCACACTTCATTGGTGTGTGCCTTAAGAGTCCCTCCAACGATTCAGATGAGCTCTCACATTTGGGATGGGTTGAATTAGCGGTTTCAACCAAATGCAAGAAAAGCCACTAAATTGTTATTTAAAACCTTAAAAGGGGGTGGGCAGCACTTTAGACCACTGAACTATCTCACTGACCCTTACTAATAGTTTTATTTTTTTGTGGAACAGGGGATTGAACTCAGGACTTTGCACTTGCCAGGCAGGCACTTGTGCCCCTGACCTATCTCCCTGGCCCCTTTACTAATGGTTTTAAACAGGACTTAGAAGCTGAGTCTCAAGATGCCTGATAGATACCTAAAGTGAGGATAAAGCTTTGGTTTTATACTTGTATCCTTATTACCTTAAAACATTAGGTCACACTCTTGATCAGCTCTGCACATATGAATGTTAATTAGTTAAAGAGCATCTGCTTAAAAACTAGTCATACAAGGTCTATTAGCTCTTAATTTACCTATTGCAGCCTCCTTCAAGAGAGAGAAGCCAAAATAATAGCAACTAATGTATTTTCAAGATTTGCAACACACCTGTAATCCACTACTCAGAAAACTGTGGTAGAAAGATTGCTGTGAGCTTGAGACCAACCCAGGCTATACAGTGAGCTCAAAGCTAGCTGGAGTTACAGCAAGATCCTGTCTCAAAATAACAAAACAAGATTTTCAAGGACATTCACTGTCAACTTTTACGGTGTCCTGTTGAAGACCTCTCATAGGGATGCCTAGAACTCTCCACTCATTGTCCTAAATTTTTAGTCACCTAGGCTTCTAGGAAAAGCACAGCCTCACTGATAGATCACTCCATGACAGAAATAAGGTTGGTCCCCTAGACAAGAACAATCGAGTCATGGGAGTGAGATTTCCCCCTCAAGCTATAAAAATTTTTCTAGAGCTACCATCAAAGAACCAGTGCTGAGATAATGATCAACCAGAAGATGGCTTGAACAGGATTACCTACTTCTTCAGCTAGGCAAATCTTTAACTAGGCAAACCCTCCCACCCTTACCTTTATCTCTGTGATGCCTCAAAGATTACCTTGAATCTCTTTACTGATCTTTTGGAATGGTCATGCTGGTTAAAATTCTTTTCCTGTCTTTTTTACCATTGTTCATTTCACCTTGATTGATGGTTTGGGATCAATCAGGCCAACACTTGTCTACTGGCACCTCCAGAGCAGGGGCACTTGCTATAAAATACTGGTAACAAATATGAAGAGAAAGCTCATCCCTTGGATGTTATGGTAGTCACCCACCCTAGTCAACCCTATGCAAAGAGGGAAGTTTGAACAGCTCTCTGCTGAAACCAGACCAGTACTGACTGCATTCTAAACTGTTTGGTAAAGCAGAGAAATGAGCCTTGGGATTTAAAAGTCTTTAGATTATCACCCCTGGTAAGTCACTTCTGATAGTGCACCCTGGACTTGGCTCTTGCTTGTTTCTTTGTTGTTTGGGCTCTGTGGGTCTATTCTGGAATTAGGCCACTTGTTTTTGACAGAAAAACTTGAAATTCTTTAAGAACAATGGAAGAAAACATGATAAGCAGAATCACAAGGTATGTTAAGGTGGTAGGGTATTTGAGAGCTTTCTGTTGTAGTTGTATAACAATGGGAAATATTAAGCCTGTACTATGGGGGAAACAACCTAGGGAGAGTTTTGGCTGACTATAGTGATAAACTTTTGACTAAGAAAAAAGGATGAATTATTACTGTAGCATACCACAGCCTAGTTACCTGAAAATATACTCTGATTTAATGTAATTTTTTATGTTTTCCTCTTTACTGTTAGCCTGTGTTTCTGATATTGTTGATTTAATAAAATTGCTTTATGTGGGTTTTGTATGTTGATGCTAATAGAATTGGTGTAGACTAAAAATAAATCTGATAGCTGGCAGCAATGGTCCTACTGTAAACAGCAAAATGAAGGTCTCCAGAACTCAAGAGAACAGATGGATGCTCCCTCTAGGTGACCCTGAATCACTACAGTCTTAATGTAGGTATCAGGATAACTGTCTTATGATGCATCACAGGGAACCACCTCAGAAAAATATACCCTGTTGCTAGGTTAAGAAGAACTCAGATCACCTGGAAGGTGCACATAAGTGGAGTGGTCGCCATACACCTTGAGCTACTTTATACCCTCTGGCGTTTGTAAGCTTCCAGTAGATATATAAAAGAGACTATCCATCCTATTGGTGCTGCTTGGAGAAGGAATCCTTAAAAGCAACACATTCTGACCCAGCCTTATCCTGTAGCATGGACTCTTGTTTTAGCCAATCCTCTAACAAACTCCATTCTAAAAACAGCACTGGGGAAAACTTAATTCAAAACCCAGCAAAGTAAACTGCTCCAAAAGTCCTAAGATAACTTTGACCATAGAGAAAATTAAAATTGACTGGTCCTACTTCAGGAATGGAAGAATTGGCCTTTTTGATCTGCAATAGCCAAGATGTGGAGGCTAAAAGCAAGGGGGATAAAAGGGTAAGAGGATACACAAATTTTGAGCCTAACTCACCAAGGTCAGCCAGGACCCAGGGATAACAGCTGTTGTATCTGTCTCCTTCAGGATCTTAAAACTTGGTCTCTGCGCAGCTCTGTACTTACACAGGTCATCACTTAAGGAGTACCCACCTAAAACTGTTAGTACAGCTTTATTAGCCTCAATTTTATCTTATGTATCTCATCTTCATTCAACACTAGGACACCAAGATAAGAGATCTGGAGGGCCATTCAACTGTCAACTTTTACAACAGCCTGTTTCAGACAATCTCCGGAATATCACATCTCTAATTATTATGTTCTAAATTTTCTTTTCTTTTTTTTTTTTTTTTAATTTATTTTATTATTATTTTTTTCTTGTTTCAGAACCTTTGTTTGTTTATTCACTCATTTTTATGGCCGGCTCAGCCCACCCCGAGGGCAGGGCTGGCGCAGCATGTGGTGCCGGGGATCGAACCGCGGTCCCTGAAGCCGCCCAAGCTTTCCCAAGCAGGGGCTTTAGACCACTGAGCCATCCTGCTGGGCCCCCATATGTTCTAAATTTTCATTAACCTAGGATTCCAGAAAAAACAAAGCATCATGCACAGATCACCTCATAACATAACTGAAGCTGACTCCAAAATAAGAGCCATCATTTTCTGAGAACTGGGTTGTTCCCTCCCTTCACGTCAGAAGGACTTCTCCACAGCCACTTCACAGAACCAGTCCTGAGTTAATGCTCAGCCAGAGTGTGACCTTCCCAGGATTTCCCACTGTTATAGCTTATATATAGATGTCCTTCCAAAGCCTGATGGTCTGATCAGGATTTCCTACTGTTACAGTTTATATCTAGATATCCAAAGCCTTACGAGCTCATAGTTGGGGCTTTTGGGAAGTGGCTACATCATGGATATGTGATACTAGATTTCCAGCACATAATAACTGGATTAGTCCACTGGTTAGTTTAGCATAATTGGGGGTATGGATAATGGAAGATCCAGCCTAGGTGTGCATGGTGCCAACCAATAGGCTTGTAGCCTTAGTGGAATAAAAAGGGAAAGGAAGGCCTACTGCTTTGTTACCTACTGCCCATCATGCCATGAACTGTTCCTTCTCTGTCATCCTTCCCTGTCTTGGACTCAGTCAACTATGGACTTAAATATCTACAAGCGCTGAGATAAAATAAACTTAACCTCCTTTAACTTATAGGTGTCAGACATTTCACCCCAGCAATGATAATGCCCGGTAGCTAAGACATCAACCCTACCAGCTGTGCAAATCCCCAAGCTATGCAAACCCCAACCCTTGCTTTTGTTTACATTTTCTATAAAACCTCAAAGTATGTTATTTCCTCAAAGACAGATTTTGAATCTGGTTATGTGTTCTTGCTGGTATGGAAATATGGGTTAAAGCCCTTTTTCTATCCTTTATCATTACAGGTTAAAGCCCTTTTTCTGCCCTTTATCACTATGTATCTTGTCTCCCTGACTGGTATTTTGGATATTTTAGAATCTGGTGCGTGGATACTCCCTGAGCTAGTCTCTCAACCTAGCACTTGAGCAAGAGTTTACTGGAATTGCCACTCAAGAACAATCTATCTGGATAAAATACTCACCAATGTTAGCATAGTGTTTCTTCTCCTGCGCATCTGTAGACAGCTCAAACATGTCTCCATAAGCCCGAGCAAACCGCCACACAAATTCTATTTCATCCCTAAACTAAAAAAGATAGAACTATACCATTAGATATACCAAAAGATAGATGAAGTCATTAACTTATTCAGACTACAATAGTCTTACACTATGTTTTTAAAAGGTAATAATTGTATATCTTATGGGATACCATATGCTATTTTGGAACATTTGTGTGGTATGTATTGATCAGCTCAGGATACTTAG
This sequence comes from Myocastor coypus, assembly GCA_004027025.1. NCBI lineage: Eukaryota > Metazoa > Chordata > Mammalia > Rodentia > Myocastoridae > Myocastor > Myocastor coypus. Next base: position 26,883 of record PVJA010006319.1, read on the forward strand.
GATATAGGCAATGCATTTGGTATGGCTAAGTTCTCAAACAAATATTAATTTAAATTGTAATTGGGACAGAAAGAGGCTTATTTTTTCTTGGGATATTGTAAATCCTCCAGCCCCCCTTTTTTTTAATGCTGGCGGTGAGTAAAAAGGGCTTTTCAATTAAAGCCCAACATTAAATACTGCAAAATAAGGACTGGTAGAAACACCTTACATACTTAGTGCTAGTATACTGATAATAATATGGAAATTTTAAAAATTGTTCTCCAGGGAGACATACAATCTACCATGGCCTAATGTCTTATTCTTTATCAGTTATTTTAAAAAGACTTAAATATACAAAATAATAAAAATAGATAAAAGTAAACCTGTAAAAAGAAAAATATGTGTATATATGTAAAATAACTAAGACTGTTATACAGCTTCTCTTAGTTCATCACAAAATAAAGTTTTGGCTACTATTGTACAGATAAGCTATATCTTCACTCTGGATAACTATTAGGAAGACAACAATTGCAATGGATCAACTGTTGTAACTGTCCTAATAACCTATTTTGAAACTTAGTTTCATTGTTTATCTTTTTTTTAAAAAAGGAAAGAACATCTAGGATAGGGGAAGGGAGAAAAGAAGGAAGGGAAATACACACACATACACACACATACATACATACATACACACGATAGCTTACATAATTATAGTACTAATGTCTATTGGTTTATTGATTAAACATTGGTTTAATGTTTAATTGTTTGATCAATCTTGCATACCTGTATATGGTAATTTAAGTACCTACTCTGAAGATAACAGTATATAACAAGCACTATTAATTTCCTATCATCTTGTTTTGAATGTCTGTATTGTTTTTATTTGTTTCTCTTTAAAATAAAAATGTAAGCCCATAAATGTATAATTATGGTTCCTATTTTGATTATCTTGAATGAGTCTAATTAGCTCATATTTACTCTTGAAAAGTTTTAGCTATATTATAGAGAAATTTCGTATCAGTTACTTAGGTTATGGGAACATGGTGCTAGTAGTATGGTCATAATGTAAATGGGACAGAAGAGTAAGTAAAAAATAAAAACTCCACCAACGTGCTATTGTCTCACGGCCCTTACCTTTTCTTTGTGTTCACACAGTAGTTCAAAGCTCTTCATCTTGCCAGACTCAGTCATGCGTAAGTGATCAGCCTTCTGAAGAAGGACATCTAACTTTAATTCCTCTGTGCGTGTGTTCAACGCTGCAGGCCCTGAAAAACTCGGCTCTTCTGTGTCAGTGTTAGCGGTAATGTACCTAAAATTGGAGAAATAGTAATCAACTCCTTTGAAAGCTATGCACAATGGATACAGTAATCCTTTTAAAATACCCATGAAATTATGCCACATTCATGCTTGACACCAACGTGGTGCTGTCACACAGGAAATAAGGCAGTCTATAAATATACCAGGATGGGAAACCCTTCGGAGCCTTCCATGATGGGAGCAGCCTGCAGTGGCACATGCACCACAGCTTTGCCACACCTGCTTAGGACCTCCACACCCGCCCTAGCACCTCCCTGATCTCCTTGCTTACCATTCTCATTCATTCAGTGCTGATCTAGACTCACCCCAGTTCTCTAAGCCTAACACACACACTCCTACCTGAGGACTGTGACTTGCTTTTCTTTCTGATGGAAGACTCTTCCCTCGGCCACATAACCCACACCCTCACCTCCTTAAAGTCCCCCCACCAACACTATTTTCTCTGTCCGGTCCATTGAGACACTTCTATTTGATGCTGTAGCCCCCACAGTCTCCTCACCCGCAGTTTCCCCCTGTCATGCTTGGCTTTTATCTTTTAATATCTTTATAACTTTTACTATGCTATCTAAATCACTAACTGATTACATGTGCTGTTATTTTGTTAGTGTCTGCGCTACTAGAATGTATGGTCCCTGATGGTAGAGTTGATGCATCAAGGGCCCAAAACAGCCTTTGGTATGAAGTACATATTCACTGAATAGAGTTGAATGGACGGCCCACAGTTGTAGGAACTCATTTTGAAAATCTGTGTGTGCACTTATTTACACACATGTACTTAATTTTTAGAGATTACTAATATACCCACTCATTTTTGATGTCATACAATGAAAACAAAAATGACACAAAAAACCCAAATGAGGTCACTAAAAACACACATATTTTATATCTATGTCCTTGTAAGAAGGGATACAAGTATAGCTCTCAATTTCTAAGCAGTTGGTGTAGTCAATTACATAACCTGCAGTCTCCATTAGATACAAAGAAAGATAAAATTGAGTTATTGGGAGAAAGATAATTATTTCCAAGCACTAAGGCTCAAATTCAAAGCATACATTATATGAGACTGGTGTTCAACTTCAAAAACATTATTAATCAAAAGTCTAATCTCCCACTTACTTAAATAAAAAGACTTAGAACCATTCTTTTTTTTTTTTCTTCTAAGCACTATCCAATCTGTTAGCAAATCTTGTCAGTTCTGTCTTCAAAATATGCACAGATTACAATCATTTTTATTACCTCTCCCTATCCCTTCCTTGGTTTAAACCATCAATACCTGACCCAAGTTATAGTACTGCAAGGACCACCCTCATGTCTTCTTGGTTTCGTTTTGGACTTTTACAGTCTATTCCCAGGATTCCTAGAGGAATCCTTCAAAAACCTGAATCAGATCATGTCACTTCTTTGAATAAGAATGACAGGACCTCCCACACATGTCCAGATTTAAAGAAAACTTAGGCTCTGGAGTAATCTGTAAGGCTGTCCATTATCTAGCTCAATATATTTGATCCCATCACCTCCCACTTTCCTATTTGCTCAAACCATTCCAGGAACTCTGAATCCCTTGATATCCCTTAAATTTCTTCCCTACTTTAAGAGTTTACATTTGTTGTTTCTTTATCATTGGTGTATTCTTCCTGCATACCCATATAGCTTTCTTCCTGGTTCATATCCTTATTTATTAAAATGTAACTTATTACTGTAAGGTGACATACCTATTTACGTAGATGACAAAATATTCCGTAAATTATGAGATGAATAGGTGAAGGTAGTAAATAGGCTAGATACATGATCAACATAAGAAAGTTTTATTTCTATGCATTGCCCATTAAAATAAGGCCCAAGAAACAACATTAAAGAAGATATTCCATTATAAAATGATCTAATTTCATGAAGAAATGTGATGTGCATAGGTAGAAAGACCAAGTGTCATAAATGGGCAAAGATCAAAATATGAAATTTTATCCATCCAAGAACTCAAATGATAGAATAAAAAGGCAGTCAATACAATGGGAGAAAATATTTTCAAATCATATCTTTCATAAGGGATTAATATCCACACCACTTAAGCTCAACAATTAAAGAATCTGATTTTTAAACTGGGTAAAAGACTTGAATAGATATCTCTCCAAAGAAGACAGACAAATGGACAATAATTATATCAGAAGATGTTTAATATCATTAATTATTAGGGATATGTTCATCAAAACCAAAATGATGGTATTATAACAAAAAAGTTAGGAAATTAGAAATTACAATCTTTATGCACACATGGTAGGAACACAAAACAGTACAGCTGCCACAGAAAAGTGTGATGGCTCCTCAAAAAATTAAAAATAGAATTATTACGTGATTCAACAATTCCACTTCTGAGTATAGACCCAAGTGAAGTGAAAGTAAGATCTCAGAGAGGTATTTGTGCACACATGTTCATAACAACATTGTTCACAATAGTTCAGACATGGAAGCAACCTAAATTGTCCATTGACCTCTGACAGGGTAGGTAAACTGTGGTACATACATGCAATGTATTTACCTTTAAAAAGGACATACTGACCTATGCTATAATATGGATAAACCTAGAGGACATTATGCTAAAAAAAGTAAACCACTTAGATTAGTCGAAACCACAGAAAGGAGGGTAATGGTTGACCAGAACTTGGGGGACAGACAGAGAGTTGCCTTTTAGTGAGTATGGAATTTCAGTTCTGTAAGATGAAAAGATTTATACAAATAGTGGGATAGTGGTGCTAGCTACAATTTTTTGTTCCATGTATCTCATCACAAAAAATTAAGATAAAAAACCATTTATTTATTTATTTAGTTAATGCATTTGGTACAGGGTCTCACTAAGCAGCTCAGACTCCTAGTGATCCTCCTTTCAGCCTCCTCAGTGTTGGGATTACAGACAGGTGCCACCATGCCTAGACTCAATAAAACTTCTAAAAATACACGATGAAGGAACATAACTTTTTTTTTTTTTTTTTTTTTTTTTTGTATTTCAGGGAAGGGTCTACAGGGTGTTTAGGGTCTCGCTACTACGTCTGACTCGTACTGATCCACCTGTTTATAGCTTCCCAAGAGCTGGGATTACAGGTGCGCACCGCCACACCCAGTCTCAACTGCTCTCTCAGTGTGCCCTAGGGGTGGGGCCGGCAGGGCAGGCCCAGGGATTGAATCCCTAGCCCCTGTGAAGGAACATAAAATTATAAAAGTGAAAATAACATTATATACTAACCATATAGAGTGAGGCAGCATTATTATATAATAAATTCAAAATAATGCAAATTCCCTTCTATAACTCTAACTGTATTATAACAAGTATTTTTAATTGCTTATGTTCATATTTCACTTGGTTATTTTGACAAGTACAAGTTTTGCCTAATGAAAAAATTTAAAATATTTTCAAATTTAAAAATACAATTTTGCGGGGGCTTGCCCAGTAGTTTAGTTGTCTAAAGCACCCCCTTTGGCAAACTCCTTCAGGCAAACTAGACTGCAGTTCATACTCCAGCTCCACATGCAAACTAGATCTCTCCTTAAGGCAGTCTGAGCCAGCCAAAACGAATGAATGAGTGAATGCATGAATAAATAAATATACAATTTTGAGAGATGGATATACACATTTTAAAATTCTGATTTTGGGGCCGGCAAGATGGCTCAGGGGTCTAAAGTGCCTGCTTAGGCAAGCTCTGGCAACTGCAGGGACTGCGGTTCAATCCCTGGTACCAAATGCTATGTCAGCCCCACCCCCAGTGCAGGCTGAGCCCACCATAATAAAAATAAAAATAAATAAATAAATAAATGAAATTCTGATTTCATTTGAACATTGTTTGGGTCTCCACATTTGTTTCTGCAGGAATGTCTATTAAAATTATTTAATTAATATATCTAGTTTCTAAATATTCCATATATTTCTATTACAGTACTTAGAAGTCTTTCTTGTTTTAATAAAACATCCATCGACAGGATGTCTGGCATGAAAAAGACAGCTGACAAGGCCAATATGAATGAAAATGTGTCAATTGATTAATATAGCTGTATAAACTATTTAGGACCTAATCACTAATGATTAGAGTAGGATAACAGAAAACATTTTAATCAAAGAATATTATTATATTTAAATAACATTTATATCAATGATTGTCACTATTCTCAGACCAAAAAAGTATTACAACACTGTACTTTGAAATTTGAGACTAGCCATTTTTAAGCAGTAATTTGAAAAAGGCCTGAAACAGATGAAATCATCTTTAATATTCATATTTTAATATTAATAAACTAACTTTCAAATTTATAGCAATTAAATTCCAATTTCAACCTAAGAATCTTTTTCCAAAAATGCAGTGAAGTGTAGCGAGAAGAGGGGACTTCCAAGAGAAGTGCACAGTGATTTCTACGCACTCGTGAGGGTGCTTGGTGGGGAAACGTCTTATTTAAGCTGCGCTTCTAACTAGGAAGAATGTCTGACATAACCTTATTTTAGGAATTTCAGTAGATGAAGGTTTGTCTTCATCTTGAGACAGGACAGCAAAGCTTTCCTCTTCAACGATGCCTGAGGTAGGCTCACTCATTGATGGGATATAGTTTGGGCTTTTAGAAAACATTTCTATTTCATTTAGATTAAATATGTCTTGATTAGTTGGCTGACATTCAAAAAAAGTGGCACTTCTATTATAGGAAGAAAAGCATCTTCTGGATCTGACAGCATCGAAATAATCTGAACAAGATTTGCAATCACTGGTACTTGTGTCTTCTTGAGAATCAAAGTTGGCTCTACGTTGACGCCAGCAAAGGAAAGACTTGCTTTTCTGAAATCTAAAAAATAAGCGTTGACTTCTTTCAGAACAATATGAGCTAGAAGATGGACTTGATGGAGTAGGTTTTCTACTTCTTTTGGGTGAACTGATTGTGCATGTTGCAGAATGATGAGGTGGTTTAGGACTAAGAGATCTATTCGGTTGTGAAGTAGAAGAGACTCCGTGATGCTGGGGGTCTGAAGCAACTTCATCTTCAAAACAAGTGGACTGGAAGTTCTTGTCCTTCTCACAGCAGCTAAGGTGAAAAAAGGGTCGAATGAGGGGAAAATATGAAGCAGACTGGAGACAAGCCAAGTCCCCTGAGCAGTAGTATCTACCTTACCCACATGGAAACAAAAAGGAGCAAGAAAATAAGGTAATAGAAGGCAATGGGCACTCAGATGCCCCCCAAAGGATGCATGTGTATGGAGAGTATTACCTCTATCTCTAGGGACTTACCCATACTATTAGCAGTTAGGGAGATGAGTTGGGAGACTTGGCAAAGGCAGACAGAAGGTAAAGAGAAGCAATAGAAAGGGCTGCAGAACTAAAGGATCCCCAAAGAGAACACCATTTCTTTTTAAAGAATGTATGTCACAACATCTGTTGGGACTATTAAACTACTGTATTTAAAGAAGTTAAGCAAAAACACATCCTGTTAGTTAATTGTACTTTAAAATATTAACTATGAGTGAAACGGAAACTCTCAGAGGAGGATGTTTCACCTAAATATATCAGATATTCAGTTACTGTGGGAAAACTAAAGGAAGCCTTAAAGACTGGCTTGGAATATTTACAATTTTTAGCACAAGCACCATGAAATATATAAAATATTTTATTTTTTGCAGTATTGGGGATTGAACCTAAGGCCTTTACAGTGGGTTACATCCCCAGTCCTTTTTCAGTTTTATCTTTTGAGATAGGATTTTGCTAAGTCACTCAGCTGTTTAAGTGAGGTCCAAGCTTGTGAACTTCCTGATTCAGCTTTCCAGAATGTTGAGATTACTGGCATGTACCATCATGCCGGTTTTTGTTTTCAAAGGGTTACCTTAAGCATTTTCCCATACTGAGTTTTATCCAAAGAAAGACTTCCTTTCCCCTCTAGGCCATCATCTTTAAACCATGAAATGTCCTGTGTAGGTGGAACAGGCCAGAAGACTAAATATTTAAGGTACATCTGGAATTAACATGACAATAACACAGAATGTGATGACAACAGACTCTAGAATTTAATGACATCAATTTAGAATAAAATTATTCTGTGGCTCGCTTTTCTGAAAAGCTGTGTGACTGTGGAATTTGTATTTTGACTTCATTACTTTCAAGGAGTCAGGTAACAAATCAAAGGGTGAAAAAACACCTGGATGAGGGCAACAACACACATAATAGCCACACAAGTCTTTCTTTAAGATTATCTCTCAAGCTGGGCCTGTTGGTGAGCACCTGTAATCCTAGCTCTTGGGAGGCTGAGGCAGGAGGATTGATGTGAGTCTGAGACCAGCCTGGGCTACAAAAGTGAGCACAAGACCAGCCTGAACTACATAGCAAGACCCTGCCTCAATATCTCAAGAAGACAAAAAATTTTGGGGAGAGAGCTATATCCTGAAGCATGAAGAGCATGCTGCTTAAAGAAATGTACATAATGGTAGGCAAGAGTCACCATTTACTATTTATTCTATGCCAAGGAAGACTCTAGGAAGACTAAAAAAAAAGGTTATCTCCCAAGAGTCTGGGCATGGTGGTGAGCGCCTCTAATCTTAGCTCTCGGGAGGCCGTAAAAGAGGCAGATCAGTATGAGTCTGATCTAGCAGTGAGACTCTGAACACCCTGTAGACCAGTGGTTCTCAACCTGTCTAATGCTGTGACCCTGCAATACAGCTCCTCATGTTGCAGGACCCCAAACCAAAAAATAATTTTGGTGGCCACTTCAAAACTATAATTTTGCTACAGTTATGATTCGGAGTGGCTTTAGGTGACCCCTGTGTTTTGGCCGTTCAACCCCCACCGGGGTCACGATCCATAGGTTGAGAACCACTGTAGACCCTTCCCTAAAATATGGAAAGAAAAGAAAAGAAAAGAAAAAGATTATCTGTCACTAGCATCTTTCCAAACCCCTGACCACTGGCTCATTCTTCTTCCACTTAACCATGCTCCCGCAGGTTTCTATTTCCTCCAGTGATATGGGAAAGCAAGTGCTGGAGATTTTGACCTGATTGATATCATATGGGGAGAAAGTTTAAAGAGGAGTAAATGTTATTTCTGTTCCTCTTAATGCTGAACAGCCTTTGTCTGCATTGACAGTAAGTGTTCCATTTGATTGTCTTGAATTACATGTAGTTTACAGAGATTTGTGCCAGTTTTTATTTTTCAAACAATTTATTTAATGAGGAGATTAACAGAATTAGTAGAAAAGAAAACATTGTTTTCCCCTTTTCCAACTCAATTTGGAGTGCTATCTCTATGACAGGTACATGTGCCTATGTATAGCCACTTAGGTCATAAAATGTTTCTTCAAATATTTAAAGATCTGTGATAACCTTTTCTAATAGAATCCATTTACATACTGCCAAGATTAGAATATATAAAGCTTATAAAGTTGCTTGAGGAAACTTCCCTACAACATTGGGTTGGCTTGCTATTATTTCACTCTTGTGAAAGGTGTCTATGAGAAGCATTTGGCTACTGAGTTATCCAGAAGGAAACATGAAATTTACAATTAGATTGCAGTGCTGTCAGTCATGTCTTGGAGATAATAAAAGTTGTAAGATCACCTCCCCACCCCATTTGAGCAAACCTATAATTATCTAACAACAACAAAATAAAAAAAAAGAAGAAGGAAAAAAAGGTGGGGTTTAATATGCATGTTTATGTTTGAAGGATAAGGGAAAAGATTCAGATATGCCCAAAGATTTGAAAAAAAAAAAAATCTTATCCTGATATGGCTAATATCACCTAATATTATTCTGGGTAAATAACCCATAATTCTAGGTATCCTAAAATTGGGCTTTTTGCTTATTTTTAAGACAGTCAAACTTAAACTTACCCCAAAAGAAGGTCGTTGCTTCTTAAAATGGTGGGTATATAAAATCTACTCCTTCACCTATTACATTCTATCAACTATGAGCCAAGGCTGGAACGTCAAGGTAGACAGGTGTAATGGGAGCAAATCTACTCACTCTATGGCAACCCTGAAACAGAGCACTGGGGAAAAGTGTCAGAAAGACACATACTCTCCAAAGGCACACCCCCAGTGACACACATCCTAACAGGATATTCAGCACAAAGATAACAGACTAATGCCCCCAGGAGACAATCACCTCTCCAAGCATCTCTTAATTCAGCCAAATAGGACAATTAAGATGACCAGGCATACCACCAGGTATATTCAGAATTCTTATGGTAATAGGGAAACTTCCTAGGAAGATAATACAACATATAGAAAAGCTTAACAGTTTCTCTGTTAGAGCTCCTTTATGAGGGTGGCAGTGTTAAAAGATTTCATACAATCAGTTCCCATGTTACCAGATAACATCTTGAAGGTAACAGTTTCCCTATTCTGTAGTGCTACTACTGTCTTTCTCTATCTTATGTCAATATTTAAAGTGTGCTACCACTAACAGGCCCAGGGCCCACTTCATTTCATGAATTATTTCCTCTTGCTTCTGATTTTTTTTTAATAAAATGAATGGATCTATTGTATTTTTACTCTTTCTGTATTGATTTTTTCCCTGTGGTATACAAATAAAGTCAGACAAGTATACAGAAGAAATTATACAAGAAATTAAACAATATTTACAATTTAATAAAAATTCAAGCACAACCTACCAGAATTTATGAGACGCAATGAAAGTAGTTCTTACAGGGAAATTTATAGCTGTGAATTCACACACTATGAAAACAGAACAGGAACAAATAAATGCTCTAATGCTGCACCTAAATCATTGGAAGAACAAATCAAATCCAAAGCCCAAAGATGGGAGGAAATTACAAAGATTAGAGCAGAAATTAATTCAATCAACACAAAGAAAACAATACAAAGAATTAGTGAATCAAAAATCTGGTTCTTTGAAAGATTAAATAAAATTGATAAGCCCCTAGCTAACCTCATCAAAAAGAGGAAAGAAAAAAACCAAATTCAAGCAATAAGGAATGAAAAGGGGGAAATTACCACAGACCCAGTAGAGATTCAGAAGATCATTAATAGCTAATTTGAGAATCTTTACTCTCACAGAATTGGAGACATGGATGGAATGGACAGATTCCTAGAAAGGTACAATTTACAAAAATGAATCAAGAAGATATAAGAACTCTCAAAAACCCAATTACAGCCAATGAAATACAAAATGTAATAAAAACTCTACTGACAAATCAAAGTCCAGGTCCTGATGGATTCACTGCTGAATTCTACAAGAAATTTACAGAAGATATAATCCCAATACTCATCAAACTCTTCAATAAAATTGAAAAGGAAACAATGTTCTCAAAATCATTCCTAGAGGCAAGTATTACACTGTTACCAAAGCCAGAGAGCGGTGCAACTAAAAGAGAACTACAGGCCAGTCTCTCTCATGAACATAGATGCAAAAATCCTCAATAAAATCCTTGCAAATAGAATTCAGCAAGTCATTAAGGAAATTATACACGACGACCAGGTAGGATTCATGCCAGGGATGAAGCATGGCTCAATATACGCAAGTCTATCAGTGTAATACACTGTATAAATAGATAAATCCAAAAACCATATGATCATCTCAAATGATGCAGAAAAAGCTTTCGACAAAGTTCAACACTTATTCATGTTCAACGTCCTGAAGAAAATTGGAACAGATGGCCTCTATCTCAATCTGATAAAAGCCATCTATGACAATCCAAGGGCTAACATAATTCTAAATGGAGAAAAACTGAATTCTTTTACTACTCTCAGATCTGGTACAAGACAAGGATGTCCTCTATCCCCACTCCTATTCAATATAGCTCTGGAATCATTAGCTAAAGCCATTACACAAGAGAGAGAAATAAAAGGGATAAGAATAGGTAAGGAAGAAGTTAAACTATCATTATTTGCAGATGACATGATAGTCTACTTAGAAGACCCAAAAAAACTCCAAGAAGCTACTAGAAATAATACACAAATTCAGTAGCATAGCAGGATATGCCCAAAAATCAATATCATTCCTCTACACAGATAACAAACACACTGAGAGAGAAATTACAGAAACAATACCTTTCACAATAGCACCATGGAAAATGAATTACTTAGGACTTAATCTAAAGAAGTAAAAGGTGTATTCAATAAAAACTACAGTACTTAGAAAAAAGATATCATAGAGGATTTCAAAAAAATGAACAGATATTCTCTGCTCCTGGATAGGAAGAACCAACATTGTGAAGATGGCCATACTCCCTAAATTATTATACAGATTTAATGCAATCCCTATTAAAATATCATCAATATACCTCATAGACCTGGAGAAATCATTACTAAAATTTATTTGGAACAAGAAAAGACCTAAAATAGCAATTGACAGTCCGGGGCATCAAAGAAAAGGCAGGAGACATTACAATTCCTGACCTAAAATTATACTACAAAGCCAGTGATAAAATCAAGATGGTATTAGCAAAAAAAAAAAAAATAGACATGAGGATCAATGGAATAGATCAGAAGATGCAGAAGCAAACACAAACACACTCAGCCATCTTAGTTTTGATAAAGGGGCCAAACATGTTTACTTGAAGAAAGATAGCCTCTTTAACAAATGGTGCTGGAAAATCTGGCTCTTTACATGTCAAAATCTAAAATTTGACTCAGGTCTATCACCATGTACTAAACTAAAGCCAAAATGGATTAAGCATCTAAATATTAAAACAGAACACTAAGTCTCCTGGAAGAAGAATAGGAGAAAATCTTGAAAACATTGGGGTAGGCAAACAGTTTATGAACAAAAAATCAAAATGCATGTGTAACACTTGAAAGAATCAACAACTGGGACCTCTTCTTGCTAAGAAGTTTTTGCATGTCAAAAGAAATTACCAACAAAGTGAAAAGACATACCATAAATTTTGAAAAAAATTTAATAAGTATTCAAACAAAGGTCTTCTATCTAGAATTTATAAAGAACTAAAAAATATTAAGGACAAAAAAATAAAATAAAATAAAAAATTGACAAAACCATTAAGGTTCCCAAATTCAAAGACCCAATCCAGAAATGGGCATCTAAGAAGAACACACACTTCTCTGAGGAAGAAATGCTAGAAGTTTATAAATACATGAAGAAATGCTCCACATCACTAACCATCTGTGAAATGCAAATTAAAACAATACTTGGATACCACTTCACCCCAGAAAGAATGGCTATCATAAAGAAATCTACCAACAACTAATGTTGTAGAGGCCATGGGGTAAAAGGAACACTTCTCCACTGTTTGTGGGAATGCAGACTTGTGCAACCGTTATGGAAATCAGTAAGCAGACTCCTTCAAAAAGTAGGACTATAAGTCCCATTCAATCCAGCTATCCTCCTACTGGGAATTTTCTCAGAATAACTTAAAACGTCATATCATAGTAATGTTTGTGCACCTATGTTTATAGCAGCACAATTTTGATAGCCAAATCTTGGCAATAACCAAAATGCCCATCATCTGAAGAATGGATGAAAAAGATGTGGTATTTTTATACTATGGAATACTACTCAGCTATAAAGAATGATAAACTAGAAGGCTTCATATATAATTGGATGTACCTTGAACATATACTCATAAGTGAAATAATGAGACCTACATGTGTAAATATCATATAGTCTCCCTAGTGTAAGAACTAAAAAGAAGAAATAAAAATGAAAAAGCATAACATAGCTGATTGGAAATCAAGAACTTAAAGATTAAACAACAAAGAGACCGCAAGCAGAAAAGTTAGGAAACTTGGCAGGGGTAAAACCATTCACTTATATACACAGGATGCATTAGACATTGATCCTAAAAATCTCCAACAGGTTTTTCACACTGAGCATACCAATGTGTAGTAGTAAAACCATGCTTGGAATGCCTGTTTTTCTGGTCTTTTAGATGTGTGCCTCTTCTAATGTAATTTCAATTATTGCTATACTCTCTCTAGTAAATGTTTGTTTAAAAGAAAAGAAAAAAGGGTAATAAAACAGAAGAAGAGACAAGGAAAAATGCCACAGGATTGACCTGCTACAGTTTTGTATATGCTCAGATTTCTAATTTCTGTGTAAAACTGTGTACCTTTTTTTTTTAAAATCACATTCTATAGGGATTTATTAGAATATCAGTGATTGATGGAAAATACTAGTTCCATGTTAAGTCTAAGGCATTTGATATTCAGAAAGACAGTGATGTTAAGTAAGCTCAAGTACCCATGTTATGGAGTAATAGTATCACTAAGCTTCTCTTCTTGACAGTTAATAACTTAAGTTTGCAAATCAAAAATTTAGAGAAAAAGAAGGGCTACAAGAATAGCCAATATTTTGAGCCTAGCCCTTCAAGGTCAGTCAGGACTCAGGACATAAGAGAACCTGTACTGTTAACATTCTATAACTCAGTGGTGTCCCAAATATCTGTTCAAGGAGATTATGGAGCCACAGAGGAAAGGGATCGACAATGTACAGTGTGCCTAAGGGGAGTCATCTAGAGAGAAAACATTCTTTCAGGCTCTCACAGAGCAAACTGGCCAAGCAGTGGCCATGACTCATCCAGATGGCTGACACTGACAAAAGTTCTACAAAATGTTGTACATGCTTTCAAGGTAAATCCTGAGGGGATTTGACTGACCTTGTCAGCTATAAAAGTTACATGTTTTGTTATGTAGGTTTTGCTTTAACTTGGTCTTAACCACCCAGCAGAAAAGTTTAACCATGAGGCATAAAAAGTAAAGACAAATTAGCATGCTGAACTGTAAAGGCTCAAGTCAACAGCTTGTGGTATTGCCAGTTCTGTCAATAACCCAATACTATTATGGAATATTGGACTACATATACAATTACTTTCTCTTAGTTCAATGAGAAGTATTTGTACCAACAGTGTTTAGAAAAATTATCGTATCTGCATCTTGTACTCTGAACAACTACTATGAAGACAACAATATGCATTGGCTGTTCTACTAACATGTTTTGAAACTGTCTCATTGTTATTTATTAAAAGTAATAAAAAATAATTTGTCGTCACGATGTAGTTCTCATAGGTTATCTGAAAAATCTATTATAATGATAAACTGGGAAACCCTTAGGAAAATGCTGGATAAGACTCCCTTTGATGAATAAAGAAACAGTTGCCTGAAAATATTTATTCCATTCTTCATTCACTAAAGCACCCCAGTATTTTTCATAACTTTATGGAGACAAGTTCCAATAAATGTTGAAAACATATCATTATAATAGGTTTACATTCATCATCAAAAAGTTAAATCTTCTATGGATAAAACAATAAGGTTTTCTCATTAAAAGTAGATAAAGACTGCATATAGTTGTGGCATTCGTCATTGCTAATTTCATGGTTCACTAAATGAATTCATGCTATGTGGTTGTCAGGTTTTCTAAAACATAAACTCAGGATTGTCTGTGGTGACAGCCTTTTCTTTTAGACTCAAATATCTGCCTTTCTCTTGTGTTCCAGCTACTTGCAGTAAGAGGTACATATCAAGCTAGTTTAAGTCCATGAGTCAAATGATAGATTTTTTTTAAAAAAGAAAAGCTTATGTGATATGTATGTTATACATGAATCACTTCACCTAAAGATGCCTGGGCACTCAGCAGTCCAGACACTGTCATATATTTCTTCAATAACAACTTATTAAAGAATAACAAATTAGGTAAGAGATTCTTGGAGTACTAGATGGAGATGATTGAGAAAAATTGCACATTTAAATGTGTAAGTTTTCCCTTTAAAACTTTGTAAGCATTGTGCATTAACATTTTGTAGGAATTCAACTTCTAAAAAAACCACAATGGAGGGTTGACCAAATAGCTCATCGGATTAAAGCACCTGCAAGCAGGCACAGGGCAAGGGGTTTGATCCCTAAACCTGCCATGCTGATCCTGCCCCAAGGGCACATGCTGAGACAGCAATTGAGACTGGGCATGATGGTACACACCTGTAATTCCAGCTCCCAGGAGGCTGCAAACAGGTAGATCACTATAAGTCTGATCTAGTAGTGAGACCCTGAACACCCTGGAGACCCTTCCCTAAAATACAAAAAAAAAAAAAAAAAAAAAAAAAAAAAAAAAAAAAAAAAAAAAAAAAAAAAAAAAAAAAAAAAAAAAACCATGACGGGTAAGAAATAATGTTCCTCTGGTTATACGTTATATTTCACTCTAAAGTGCTTGGCATTGAGATGAGATTATAATAAAGTTCATTGCTCCCACTGAAGTACTGAGGTTATTTCTAGATGTTCAACAACTGACGTTTGTAGACCAAAACTAGAAAGGTAACTGTTACAGTTTGTGTCTAGCTGTCCTCCTAAAGCCTCATGCAGTTGTGGGATGGCTTCTCGTGTTTGTGATTATTGTGGGTCTGCATGCTACACCTGCCGTGGTGCAGGTAATCTGCATTACAATATAAGGAGAGAGAGGCTAGCTAACTGCCTGAGCTGCTGCCACTCCTTTGCTCTCTGCTCTGTGCAGCTACCATGAAAGGTTGCTCTCTGCTATGTGTCACTCTGCCTTGGAGCCAGCTGATTATGGACTGAAACTTCCAGCTACTGTGAACTAAATAAACCTTTCCTGCCTTCATTTCGAATGTCAGGTATTTGTCCCAGCAAGGGTAACTAAGATAGTAACTCAGTTATGAGGACAGCAAATATTTTGGCCCTGGTTCTCTTATGGTCATTGAGCATCCAGGACATGAGGGAATCTTTTCTACAGGGTCTTACAACTTTACTTAAGTCACCCAACCTCCTGAGCAGGGAGACTGACGGGACCCCCGAGAATAGAAATCAATGAACACATAGTATGCCAAAAAATGGAAAAGTCACTTGTGTTTTTATAGAAAATGACATGGTCAAACAAGATTATGACTCATCCCGGTAGCTGACTATCTTAGTTACTCTTTTCTTGTTGCTGGGACAAATACCCGACACTCAAAATAAGGGAAGGAAAAGTTTGTTTAGCTCACAGTTACTGGAGGTTTCAGTCCAAATTCAGCTGGCTCCAAGGCAGAGGGGCACATGGCAGAAAACAACCTTTCATGGTATTGGGCAAAGAGCAAGAGCCAAGGGAGAGGTAGCAGCAGCTCTAGCAGCTAACTTCTCTTTCTTCTTTACATTGAAATGCAAAGCACCTGCCCCAAGGGAGGTGCAGCACCCATTCACACAATAATCAATTACAAATTCCAGAAGCTGCCCCATGACTGCATGAGGCTTTGGGGGGACACCTATACACAAACCATAACACTGACAGTCACAGTTCAGCTAAGAGGCTCTGTCCTTTTGGTTCCGAAAGTAATCCATGAGAAGACTTAACTCATCTTGACAGACAGCAAGAACTTAATTTTGATTAAATACAGGTGTCGCTTTAACTTGGTCTTAAATATCCAGTAGAAAAGATGTATGAAAACAATACCACTATAATAAAAGATAGATATTAAAAGAGGCTCCAACTGCCCACTCCTTGTGGCAGCTTCCAGATATACTGTTAGCTGATCACTATTATGGTTCAGTGAGGCTTAAAAATTATGGTGGAAGCTATAAAAACTCAACAAGAGTCTTTAAATTCCTTTAAAATTGTCCTTCAAAACCACCAGATCCTCCCTTTTCTTTTCTTTTCTTTCTTTATTTCTTTCTTTTTGTCTTTTTGAGACAGGGTCTCACTGCAGTTCAGGCTGGCCTTGAGCTCACTTTTGTAGCCCAGGCTGGTCTGGAACTCGCACTGATCCTCCTGCCTCAGCCTCCCAAGTGCTGGCATTACACGTGTGTGCCACCATGCCCAGATGACCCTCCATCTTCTTACAGCTAAAACTAGAGAGATTTATGGCAAGAAATATCAAACTTAGATAACCTCCATCAATAGAGGGGTCTAAGAATCAGCTGATTACAATTGCTATACCAGTCCCTTAAAATCAGTGTATGGACACGGCTCTTTCCTTGGCTTTTCACTTTAGTGTTCATACCTATACTACTATACATGTTTTAATTTCTTGAGAAATTTGTTTATTGTTGCCTAGAAACTGTCAAATTCCAAGTGATCATGCAGATGCAATCAATGACAAATATGCCACATTCCTTTCACCAGAATCCAGTAGATGAACCTTGTGAAGGGGAATCATAGTTGCTAAAGTACAACATAACTTCTGTCCAAAGTCCAATAGATTAGCTCTCTGGAGAAGGCCCCTGATTATGGACTCTCCTATACCAACGCTTCTCAGCTCAAAGCATCCAGAACAGTGGTTCTCAACCTGTGGGTCTCGACCCCAGCGGGGGTCAAATGACCAAAACACAGGAGTCTCCTAAAGCCATTGGAAAATACATATTTAAACCTATGTTATGCCATGGTGAAATGTTATTTATTGGAATTAGTAATAAAATATTTCTTAACATATAATTAAATATTGTTTTTGTGATTATCACTATGTTTGAATTATGTTTGATTTGTAGCAATGAGAATACATAATGCATATCAGGTATTTACATTCTGATTCATAACTGTAGCAAAATTACAGCTTTGAAGTAGCCACCAAAATTATTTTTTGGTTTGGGGTCACCGCAACATGAGGAACTGTATTGTGGGGTTATGGCATTAGAAAGGTTGAGAACCACTGATCTAAAAGAAAATAATATTCCCTTGTCTTCTAAGTATAGTTAGGGATATCTCTTTAGAGCTGGGAATATTATAGACAAGTTCAGTAGAAATATTTTAGTGAGTCAGACATGGCTAGTAAGCCCTTGATGTAGTCAGTGGGGAAGATGAGAACATATTGAAAATGTGGCTGGAGGCACGTATAAGAAGATTAAAGTTACAATGGTTGTATTTCCCTATAGGATAAAAGGAAATCTGATTATTGGGACCACTCTTTTGATATTTCCTATATAAACAAACATTATCTCATTCGGGTGGCTCATTGTCCTTCATCCATTAAGGCTAAGACTACTAAAACTAAGACTAAAGATTGGATTATTGATGAAGGTTAATGATGTCATCCATATGCTGTTGCTACTACTGGATCTACATATAATCTTACTAGTTGATTACAGATTTTTTTTTCCAGTACTGGGAATTGAACTCAGGACCCTGCACTTTCCAGGCAAGTGCTTATTGGACTGAGCTATCTCCCTAGTCCCTGGTTGATTATAGTTTTGACCCATGTTACACACACCTTGTGATTTTCCTCTATAAAACTTTCTCAGAGTAGCTCATTGACAATCTGTTCAGCACTCTTCCTGTCTCTCAGGAGGTATTCTTATTCCCCAATAAATTTTCCTCCTCTTTAAAAAAATAGTACTAATCATTCCATTTCATGTCTTGCTAGTATCAGAATATGTGATTGGACATACATAATGAGAAGACCTACATAATAGCAATAATGCAATAAACAGTTAAATAGATGGGAACACATCTTAAACTTACCCTCCTTCACTTTCTGTTTCCTCTGAGCTATTACTTGTTGCTGAACGTTGAACTGCAGTTGCTCTTCTTTTTCTAGCTCTGTGCTGAGGACTTATCCTATGAACCGTTATCTTTCCTCCAAGTTCATCTTGTATATATTCCTCTAGGTTTGGAATGCTTTCTTTAAGAAATCTGATTTCCTCTTTGAGTTCTTCCATATTTGTTATTAATTCATTTAACTTCTCCAGTATCTGAAGTTGCCTTCTCTGAAAGACTGCTGGTGTTCCTTGGCCATTACATGTTTTATCTTGCAAAGTTGTTGAACCAAATGTATGATCCAGAGAAAATAATTTTGGCAAACTCATTGCCGCCCTTGGTTTACGGACTTTTTGATACCATAAAACCAGCAAGCTGATACCAGCAGTTCCCACCATGATAGCAAATAGTAGTTCTTTGTTTGTGGAATGAGGCATTTCTTGACTTTTGTTCCTAAAATTTAAAACATAAAATGTAAATGAATTTTATTTTTGTCTTTGCCCAGGACAAAATCATTAGTGTTTTTAATCAACAAAAGATAAGTCTGTGTCATTAAAAAACTTCATAAATATATAGTATTAGTAAGTGCCCTTGTAATTTATATGATCTAATAGAAATATTTACTTTAATTGTACTACTGAAGTGTATTGTAAAGTTCCAACTTTAATTCAGAATTAGTGTTCTGCATGGCCAATCTGAACTTTACCCCTGGTTTGTATTTTTAAAAACGTATTAAATAGAACAGAAAATATAATTATAAATGTTGGCAGAATTATTTATATTCTGAACTCTCTCCGATATTTTACTCATATATAATATGCTATATTTTTTGGACTTATTCAGTATTCTAAGAAGGCTAAGAGAGCATGTAAGAGATGGGGTCCGGCATAATCCCCTATTCACCTTAGAAGTAGGAGAGACTGAGGTAGAATTTATTATTTTATTTTATTTTTTGTCTTTTTGAGACAGGGTCTCACTATGCAGTTCAGGCTGGCCTTGAGCTCACTTTTGTAGCCCAGGCTGGTCTCGAACTCGCACCAATCCTCCTGCCTCAGCCTCCCGAGTGCTGGGATTACAGGCGTGAGCTACCACGCCCGGCTGAGGTAGAATTTAATTTAGCTTAACTCCTGACTATTTACATAGAGGATATCTGAGCCAGGCCACCAGGTGGGAGCCAAAGAAGCTGGGAATCTGATCAAATGTGTATAGGAGGGACTAGACCTCAGTGCCTAAAGCAAACAAGCTACCTCAGTCCTGAGATAAACATCCTATCTAGTAAGGCCAGCTCTTAGTTGTTAGGCAACCTAGTGTCACACGTTACTAACTTTGCAAAACAATAAAGAACTGTTTTGTTGTGCAGTTGAGTTAGTCTTGCCTATCAGGCAGAACAGCGACCACCTGACCACCTAGACCAGCTTTTGTCTTCTCTGTCTTTTCTCATTCTTGTCACCATTTGTCTCCAGGTAGAACTGATGCAGTGAGACCAATGCATCTGTACAGCCACCTTCTCTTTTAATTACCCTGCCCCTCACTCCTTCCCCTGCCCTGTCAAAACTTCACAAACATGTAGGAGATAAGGACACAGGAGCAATTAAGAGCTACAAGAGTCAGACCATCTGCCCATGCTTAGACCTTCTGCCTGAAACCTTGCAACTACAGGATGTAAGGGTACCACATTATTGCCCAATATTGTCAGAGCAACAAAGAAACTATATAAGCTGGCCTTTCCTATTTTCCTAATTTGGAGGGGTGAAACACATTGGTCACTGGCTAAATAGTCTCTGTAATTCCTTTAATTTGGCCTCCTGTGGACAATATATCAAATTTCAGCTGTTACTGGAGCTCTTTAGTGGCTAGCTCTCATAGAACTTAAATTTAGAGGGACTAATGATATTTTAAAGCCAAGAAAGGGCTTAGAGACATTAAATATGTTATAGAGCTTTGATAAACTTATAATTCGTTGCATCTGTCTTATGCAACATGGAAAACCTAAGCAGTAACATATATTCAGGTGTCACCCCTTTTTTTCTTAGACTCAGAATTCTTCTAATTTTTACATTTCTACTTTTGGTTGAGGTCTCAACATTTATTTTTCAAATTTTTACTTTTTAAAGAAAAAGCCTTTTTTTTGTTTTGTTTTGTTTTTTTACATTCAAGGTTCAGGATATGGCCTACTTTATTTGGTATTAACTCAGTTATTTTGACTAAATGTATCATAATCTTTTGTAAATCATATTTTCATTAGTTTTATTGGATACTTTCTGCTCTTAAAGTCAGAAAATGATTACAGAATAACCATATATAACCTTTCTTCATCAGACTTTAAAATGGCAGGATATAAATTAGTGCTGTGACAAACTATTATAGTCGGTGTAAAATATTTTGGCTTTTATATACTTTGAGGTTCCAAAATTGTTTTCCTTTCTGTTTTTATAATCAGATAAGTACCTGCAATAAATCTTACTAGCCACTTGGGAGAAATGTTACAAGTAGCAATAAGTCATCCCTTATAAGAAAATAAATTTGTAATTTTAAATTTCATTTTTCCTGAAATTTTCTCAAGTAGTAGATCATTAGAGCCCAGCCACTTCTGAACCTGAGGAAAGGGAAACAGATCAGTCCTACAGTGTCCCTTGTTTTCCAACCTAGTTTCTGAAGCATGACAAAAAGAGAGAAGAATCACAGTCTGAGCTGAAGCAACACAGTTCAGAGTTCACTGAAACTTAAGCTCTTAGAATTTATGAGAGTACTGAAGATGAGAGAGGTCCTGTGCATGGAAAAAATAACACACTGAAACCCAGTCAGGGTAGGTGAAAAATAACTTCTAGGGGAACACCAATCATTAGGAAACTATAAACTAAACTGTTCCTAAAGATTGCACAGAACTGGGAAGCATTTGGGTTCTCAAGAAGGCTTACAGAATACATAAGGCTTTCATTAGGGCACCCAGCAGGGTAATGCTTTGGTAATGAGGCTACAGTAACCTTAGGGTTTAGGCTACTAGGGCTTTCCCTAAACAGACTAAAAGTAATCCTTAAAGAAATAAACTGATTCACAAGTAATTTAATTACCATGAAGATGAAAGTCCAATGCCATTTAAAGTATAAGCTGGGCATGACGGTGCATACCTGTAATATTAGCATTTGGGAAGCTGAGGGAGGAGAAGCCGCATGAGCTTGTGGCCAGCCTGGGCTACACAGTGAGTTCAAGGCCAGCCTGAGTTACACAATGAGATTGTGCCTCTAAAAAAAACAAAAAGTTAAAACTAAACAACAAAGACAGCAATAGAAAAAAAATCCAGAGCTGAACATCATAAAACCAGTATGTCTAGTATTCAATAAAAGACGATTTCACAAGCAAATAAGTAGGAAAATGAAGGTGAAAAAGAACAAGAAGTATATATGAAGGAGGGGTGACAAAAATTCTAAGTTACTAAAACATAAATTCAACACAATTCAAAAAGAATAAGAAAGCCAGATCAAGACACAGTATTAGTAATTGATAAAGATCACTGATGAAGAGGTTACCTTAAAAGCAGTCAGGAAAATAGACACTATATCCAGAGAGAGGCCATGTAGTGAGTTGAAGGCCAGCCTGACCTTGTCTTAAGTAAAACAAAAATACAGAGAGAAGAAAAGATTACAGCAGATGTATGCAGAACAACTCAGGCACCAAAAACAAGAGTGACCTCTTCAAAATGCTGAAAGAAACTGCCAATTTGTATTTATAGACTTAGTAAAATAGGTAAAATTAAGATTTTTTTTAACTTGATTTATTTATGTTATGGTTGGCTCAGCCTGCCCTGGGGGTGGGGCTGGTTCAGCATGTGGTGCCACGGATCAAATCGTGGTCCTTGTGGTTGCCTAAGCTTGCCTTAGCAGGTGCTTTAGACCGCTGAGCCATCTCGCTGGCCCCAATTAAGGTATTTCTGGACAAAGAAAATCTGAGAGAATGCATTACCAAAAACCAAATAAATTCTAGTGGAACTTTCTTAAGCAGAAAGAAAATGACAACGGAGACTTGAGATTCACAAAAAAAGGTAAAGAATACCAATAGCAGCAAACATTTGGGTAAATATAAAAGAAATATTTTGTTTTAAAATTTCCTTTAATTGTTAATTAAAGCTAAAATGGTAATAATGTCATAGAATTTATAAGATGTGTATCAGTAAAAAGTAAGACAACAATAACTCAAAGTATGGAAGGGAAAAAGTGAAAGTATGTGCTCTATTTGAAAATGTCTTAGATTGTAGTACAGTGTCATTATATTAAATTAAATATGCAAAATCATAAATGCTAGATCAACCACTAAAAAAATTAGAAATGCACAGATAAGCCAGTTAGTAGAGATAAAAATGGAACACTAAACACAGTCGCTTAGGTCAAAAGAATGCAAGGTGAAAAAAAAAAAAAAAAGCAAATAGAAAAGAAATAAGGACAGAAATGATATCATAACCTTATGGAAACTTGATGCCAAAACCAAGAAATAACAGTGTCACTCTTTGACAATAAAAAGATCATTAAAACAAAAATTGATGAAATAGAAAAAATACTAGCAAATTAGTCATCAATAAATTGAAGAAGACAAGAAGGACAGGTTCTAGTACACATGTACAAGGGCGAATTTATTATTTTTTTAATCATGTATTTATTTATTATTTGGTACAGGGTCTTACTATGCAACTTGGACTTATAGTGATCCTCCTGTCTCGGCCTCCCCAGTGCTCGGATTACAGGTGTGCACCACCACACCCAGTTTCAGTGGTTGGCACAGTGTTCTCAGGGTTCCAAGACCAGCATGGCAAGCAGTACCAGGAATCAAACCCAGGTCTTTGTGCTTACCAGGCAGGTGCTTAGACCACTGAGCTATCTCTCCAACCCTATAAGGGTTGATTTTTGATTAAAGCACATAGCAATGAAAGAAAGGGGGGGGCAGGGGAGATAGCTCCATGGCACAAGTGTCTGCCTGGCAAGTGTAAGGTTGTGAGTTTGAACCCTGGTCCCACCAAAAAAAAAGAAAAGAAAAAAAAAAAAATGAAAGAAAGGGGATTTGGGTAAAAAGGTAGATATAGTGGTGGAAGCTTTCTAAAGTTTTGATTGCTTTGTGCCCTATGGCAAACAGGAAGAAAATAAACAGCTGAGAGAAATATTGCAAAGATGCAAATTATGAATTAAGTTGGATAAATGAAAGACCGTTTCCTATAACTTTTATCATACAATTCCACATATTCTAGCAAACTACTACTGTATCCTACACATGAAATAGCCAACTAAATGTGTTGTTTCAAATACCCTATGCAAGAGGGTCTGAAAGAATAGGCAGTAAACATCTATTTCTGAGAAGCCTACTTTTAAAAGAACATCTCTTTTAGCTCCCTATTATACTACATCATATGCATGGTCCACAGGAAATACTGTTTGAATGCCCCAATGTATTACATGCTGAAGTGTTAGTGAGCAAGAATTATAAAATAATCTTCCAGGAATTATCTCCTATCTGCAAGAGTTTTAAGAATCCATTCCTGTAAAGCAAGGACTTCAGAGAAAAGTTTGGTGCTTAATCTGGACTGCTGGACTACAGAGTATCTTGCCTGGGATTTTTTTTTTTAAAATGTATTTGGGACAGGGTCTACAGGGTCTCACTTCATAGCTCAGACTCATAGTGATTCTTCTGTTTTCAACCTCCCAAAGTGCTGGGATTATAAGCATGCACCACCAAGCCCAGTCTCAATTGCAGTTTTGGTGCGCCCCGGGGCAGGTCCGGCACAGCATGCCACTCACTGTGCTCTGCCAGAGCAGGCACTTTAGTCTGCTGAGCTATCAGGCTGGCCCTTGCCTGGGATTTTTGTTTGTTTTTCTGTGATTCTGGGAATAGAACCTAGTGTCTCATGCATGTTCAATCACTGGGCTACATCTCTAGCCCCAAGGATTCCCCCCCAGAAAGAAAGCCTTTACCTAATTTGTATAAATGAACTACAAATCTATCTGCCTATTCCCATTTATCTCTTCCAGAGGATATGCCAGCAGTACACTCTGGTAAATTTGTAATCATAACTGTTTAATTTTATCCTCCCAAAACATACACTGTACCATGAACAAAGCAACAAATACAAAAGTCATCATAGGCCCATAGACTTACCTTCACATCACAGCTAATAATTATGCAACAAGCTTGATGATCTTGAGGTAGTGTTTTATTGTGCCAATAAAATGCCTACGACTAGGCATGTAGCTAGACAGTAGAGCAAAAATTTAGCATGCTTGACACCCCAAGTTAAATGCCAGCACCACACACAGAAGCACACACACAAAAGACAAAAGTTAACCAGAGATATCCATATGCTGACCTACAGGTCTACTGAAAGGGATTTTCTTATACTGGGATTCCTTTATTTGACTTATCCCAGTAGGCCTTCCTTAGAACAACCTGGTCTGATTATTTTTTCTTTCATTTAATAAGGATATAGTTGTGAAAATCTACCCGACAACACATCCTTGAGACAGAACCTGGCTTAAACACATGAGAGTCACACTTTGTCTAGCTTTACTGAATTCCAAATGCCAGATCAAAATAATAACAACATATTATTGTTTGGCAGATAAGCAAACTGGGGCACACAATTGTCAAATGATTTGCCTAGGCCATCATCCAACTCGGAAGAGAGAAATGTTAACCTGAACACCCTTTTCCTAACTCCTGGAGACACCATCCTGCTGTAGGCTGAAGATCAGAAAGCATCAACAAGGACATGAAGGAGAATGCTGACTGAGCAGACGAGAAGCACGACCACAGAACAGTGACAATTAACTAGGGAAAAGACTAGAATCAACAAAGCTGGCATTTGTTTTAAGAAGTACAGTTAGAAAATAATAGTTTAGGATACACCTGAACTTTTTAACAGTGTAAAATGATCAGGCTTCTATTACCATTTGAAAAAAGAAACTGCAGTAAGAGAGCGGTACTCAAAATATATCCGTGTCAGCAGCATAATTTCAGATGTTCTACAGAGGTATTTCTGCAAGTGTTATGGTTATAATTGTTAGTAGAATATACTGGTAGTAAAGTATAAAATACATTAGAGAAAAATTTTACTAATCTGGATTTACGACTCTAAAATTTTAATAATCAGATACAAACTGTTATTCCTGTCACAAATTTCAGTTTGAAGGCACGAGGAATAACAATGGAAAATGATAAACGTTATTTTAGTATAAATTCTTAGCATCTAAAGTTAATGCATAACACATGATCAAAGGTTATTTACAGAGATGAGAATCACCTAAATGAAATAAATGATGTTCAAGTTTTCCAAGGGAGGGAAGGCCCCAAGACCTTTAATACTTGAGCAGAGTCTCTATAGAGACCCTAAAAGCTATCCTATCTTATTTAATTTTAATTATTTTTCCTATTTAAAATTTACTTAAACTGAAAGAGCTCTGGTGTTGTCTAATTGTAAATTTTGGACAGTACTAATAATCTAGTCTTTTTCCGTGAAACAGGTACAGAATCTAAATCTAAAGGGGCAAAACCAGAAAAAGCGAAGGAGGCGGAAAGGTTAGATTCAGAAGCTGCGGTGAGAGCAGAGCGTCGGTCTCCGGAGGGTTCGGGTTCCAACGCGCACCCCAAGACCCCCGGAGGGGGGCCCTTCCCGGGAACACCCGCGCCCTCTGCGGCCGCAGCTTCCGGGACGCGAGCTCCGCGAGGCTCCGAGAGCTGCAGCCCTGCCGCCCCCCGCGCCGCAAACCGGAAGTGCCGCGCTCCTGCCGGAAGTGCCGCCGCCCTCGCCCTCTGGCCTCACCTCGGCCGCCCCGAGCCCACTCCCCTCGGGTACGCACCCGCGCTCGCCGCGCCAGCCTCTCTACCTCCGAGGCCCAGCACTGCGACGAGGCCACGGCGACAGGCTCCGGCGCCGCCGCGACCTGACCCAGATAGTGAGGTCCCGGGGGAGGAGCCCGACCGAGGCCACCCGGCCGGCGACGCCCGCCTCCCCCCGCGGGGACTCTGCTCGCGGGATGCGCGCGAGTGCGCTTTTCTCCCAAGAAGCAGGCTGCGCCCCGCCGCCCCCGGCCCGCACCGTCGCCGAGGCCCCGCTGCGGCCGCCTCCCCTCAACGCGTCCCTGCCGCACAGCGAACTGCGCCGGCTGCCACCGCGCCAGCCCTCGTGCGACCTCTCTCGCCCATCACTGCAGCCGCCGGGACCCACACCTGGTTGGGCCCCTTCAGCGCCACCTCCCCTCTCCCGAGGTAACCCTTCTTGCGGGCTCCTCAGGAGCCACAGCCTTGAACTTTGTTATGATAGTCCAGCGCACACGCACGTTTTACACAATTGCTAACCACCTCAACCGCCCTGTTCTCCTCACTTCCCTTTAACTCAGGTTCCCCCTTAATGAGAAATACTCCTAGTTCTTGGCTTCCCTCCAGGCCCACTTACCTCTGGATGAAAATCTATCCTGTTGTAGGTAGCTGAATTAGAGATACTACAGGCAGTCATACAAGGCGAGGCCCTTCTAGGAGACAGGAGGGAAGACCAGACACCGTGCCACTGGGAGCGAGCCTGACGCCCCTGCTCTGGCCCAGACCTGAGGACCAAAGATAAGCATCAGGGATTATCAATCCTTGAGGAAGCCAGGAAGAGTTACTAGTTCAACTGCGACCGGCTGGCTACATTCGTGCCTGCTTGCTATTTGACTTGCTTTCCCATTTGGGTCTGAATTTAATCAGTGTCACCTGAGCAATTGTACTTGTAACATTTATTTATTCATTCATTTATTTACTTATATTATGGCGGGCTCAGCCTGCCCTGGGGGTGGAGCTGGAACAGTATGCGGTGCCTGGCGGGGATGGAACTGTAGTCTTTGCGGTTGCCTAAGCTTGCCTAAGCAGGCCCTGTACTTGTAACCTCAATGGTGGGCCATAGTTTTGTCCCACCTCATGTGCAGGTTCTCATGTTTTGCACCTCAGACACACCTCACCTCATGGTTTTGCTCTATAAAAATTCTTAGAAATGACAGGTTCAGGGACAACCCACTGAAGTCTCCCTTCAGTCCTTCTCTCGCCTTTCTTTCCAATAAATATTTTCTGCTCTTCACCTCTATTCCTAAAATTCATTTTTCAGTTTTAGAGAACACGAACTCAGCCCAGGTATCTTTCAGGTTAGGAGTTTTATTGCCCTATATCATTTGGAGGTTGGGACTTTCATTCCCCTAAATTACTCTAGCATTCAAGTTTTCCCCCAAGGTCACTTTCAGTGGTTTGTATAATAAAAAATGATTGTAATAAATAAACAATGGAAACCTAGCCATAGGTCTGTGCTTTGTCTGTGGCTCTCAACCTGAACATTACTACTGGTAGTTTTAAATTTAGGCTTCTATAGATTTTAGACTTAATTACTAAACTCCCCACCCAGACTAGAACACACACACACACACACACACACCCTATTCCGTAAGGACCCAGGGGCTATTTATACAAACTCTATACTGCTGATGGAGATTTAGGGATTTCATCTTTAATGATTTTTTCTCAAGTGTTGAGCTGCATTAATAAATAAGCATTGCCACTCATTTTAGTGAAAGCAGAGAAGAGACTGATTCTCTCAAAGTCAAAGCTAGCAAACATTCTCTATAAAACCATCGTCATTCCTGTTTTGCTTTAAAAGCAAAATGCTTTTATTATAAAATGCTAATATTTACTTTTTTTTTTTTTTTTTTTAACCAGAATATGATATAGAGTAGTCAGGCAAGGTAACAATAGGCTTTTTCCTTTAACAATATTTTTGTAAGATTTTAATACAAGAGAAACCTATCTCTTCAGTGAACTTTAAAAGAAGCTTTAAATAATTAAAACTTAAGCTTTTCCAGAAGTCCACTGAGATAAACATTTGAAAACATTTACTTGAAAGTAATATGAACTCTTAAGGAAAAGATGTGCCAATTTGTTTCAGGATTTTATCTGAGTGGTTCTATTTCTAGGAAGCAACTGAATGACAAAACTTGGTTTTGAACCCTGAAACAATCACCATATATTACATAATCAACTATCCTATCTTATTCTTTGTTCAATTATTTCCACATTTTTTTAGCCATCTGTCAAATGATCCAGCAAATGGAACATCAAAAGAAAACTGCTTTAGAAGTTGATCAAGAGTTTTATCTCCCTTTCCTTCACAGGAGGCACATTTTTGTTGCTGTTAGAAATTCGATACAGAATTTGCTTAAAAGGTCAAGGGCTGCTAATGGTCAAATGCAGCAATTCACATTCCAGGACACTTCTTGTTGCGCCAGTTCCTTCATTTATAAACTCAAAGCTGCGGTTCAGGCTGGCCTTGAGCTCACTTTTGTAGCCTAGGCTGGTCTCGAACTCACACTG
Source organism: Myocastor coypus (assembly GCA_004027025.1). Taxonomy (NCBI): domain Eukaryota; kingdom Metazoa; phylum Chordata; class Mammalia; order Rodentia; family Myocastoridae; genus Myocastor; species Myocastor coypus. Next base: position 55,930 of record PVJA010006319.1, read on the forward strand.
ATCCTGCTGCCTCACACTGATCCGGCTGCTTCAGCCTCCCAAGTGCTGGGATTACAGGTGTGTGCCACCACGCCTGGCCGATTCAAATATTTTAAAATATTCTGATATGACCAATTATACTTCAGAAAACTCTGCTAACCCTGTCTCCACTCTTGTGTTACTACTTTATTTAAAATCCTTCTCTACCAAAAGCTTGAAAAGTTTCTTATCTCAATCAGTGCGTGCTCGACTTTCCACCCACTTTAGAATGTAGCTCATTCCAAACCACTAATAATGCTGTAACTATGGAGGGCAAAGTTCTCAGGTCCCAAATCAATGGCTTTTAATCTCTTTGAAATGTTTCTCAATCTCAGTGCTGTTGACTTTTCGCATCAGAGAATTACTACAGAGAAAATTCTATGTTGTACAATATTTACTAGCATCCCTGGATTTTAACCACTAGTTTGCTGAGACAGATCTATAAATTAACATGTAACTTCACAGATCTAAATTTTTAATTAAGGGTGAATGACACAAACATAGAAGTGTTCTAAGAATTAAATAATGCTTGGATAGGCTCATTAATTGACAATCTAGCTTTGACACATATGCTGCAAGATTTTAATTTTTAAATTTCATGAAAAGATGGGATATATGATACTCATTTTTTCCTGATATTGAATAAGATGGATCTTGAATGAATAAATAGATAGATGGATAAAGAAAATATCTAGGTTCTTCCCAACTAGATTTGATAAGTTCTACATAGTGACCAGCCTGTGTGATAGCTATTTTTCCTTTTAATTGGTTAATGCCAGATAAGACTTATAGAGGAGAAAATTAAAGGATGTGGAACAAGGAATTACATGGAACCTGAGAGGAAAAATGAAGTTTCTGAAAATAAACGGAAAATTTGGCTTCACATTGGAAACTTAAACTTTCCTGAAAGCCAGTCCTGATTAGCAAACTAACTTTTCTCATCAGAATTTACTATCTAATGTTTGGAATCTTTAAAATATATATAGTACTTAAAATGTTTCACTGTTTCCAGTTTTGCATTATAAGATCTACTAAATCTTTGAGATGGTATTTGTAATTAATAGTATTTTTTTTCTTTTCTATGTATTTAGTACAGGGTCTTATTACACAGATCAGACTTACAGTAATCCTCCTATTTTAGCCTCCCAAGCACTGGGATTACAGGCACATGCCACCATGCCCACTCACCATGCCCAGGCTCAGTCTCTAGCTCAACAAGCCCAATAGTGGGGCATTAATAGTATTTCTAATTAAGATGGTAATCTGAAAGATAGGATATTTACATGGATATAAACCAACTGGACTGCTTCGTGATCATGTAGATTCTTTGCCCACCAAACCTTCGAATTTTTAGTTCTGAGATGGAGCCCAGGAATTTGTAGATCAAACCACTATCCTGAGTAACATTGTATAAATCACTGTTGGAGAGACATTGCCTGCAGTTTAGATGATATTCTATGCAGGAGTTTCTAAAGTAAAGTAGAGAAGAGGTAGCACCATCTAGAGCAGCGAGCAGCAATAGCTAACATTGTGCCAACCCAAAACCTGCTTATTTGTTGCAAAGTGCCAGCACTACAGTTAAACCTGAATACTGAGGTTTTCGTTTACTCATACATTGACATCTTTTGTCTTCAATGAAGTACATTGTAACATATACTATAGATTCACCACTGCAGACCTAGAGGAATCACTGTTGAATCTGTCATTCATGCATTCATATTTAGGGTTTTCTGTTTTGTTTTTGTTATGGTTTATGTCTAGTTGTCCCCCCAAAGCCTCATGTAGTCACTGGGCGGGGACATCTAGAGTTTGAGACTTGATCCATGATCCCTGGAATTATGAGTTTTAGCACTGATGGGATTATGGGTGTAGCCTAAGGCAGGGGCTAAGGCAGAGAGCCTGAATGCAATGTAAAGAGAGACAGAGAGACAGACTAGAGCTGTTGCTCTCTGCTGCCCTGTTTGGTTGGCTGTCTCTGCCACCATTTTGTTGCTGTTCCACTGCCATGAACTGGATGCTGTCTGCCCTGTTCCACTCAGCCTTGGGCCAGCTGAATATGGACTGAAACCTCCAGTAACTGTGAGCTAAATAAACCTTTCCTTCCTTCATTTTGGGTGTCAGGTACTTGTCCCAGCAATGAGTAAAAAGTAACTAAGATAGTATTTTAATGTGGGAAAGGATTAAATGATCTTGTTGAGAGATACAAAATTCTTGTTTTGGAGCTTTCCAATTTTTGTTTCTCTAAAGAGAATGCTATTATTTGAATATCACCACTGAAACTGCCATTGTAACTTAACCCTCATTGGGAGGTATGAAGAGATGATATAATGGAGCCATAAGAGACTGGGCCTGCAGCCAACCAGCAGGCAACTGAAAGCAGGATAAAACTTGACATCTCTGTCTTCACTTTTGCTTTATTACTCTAGAACTTTGAGTAAGAATCCTTGCTTAACTCTGTACATAGACAGATTAATCAAATAAGGAGTTTTTAAAACCTGGTAATACATACATAGTTCATTACCTAAAAGTATGCAGTCTATCTTGTCTCCCTTCAAGACCGAGGTATCTGAGGTATTTTCAAGATTTGAGGGTACATTCCATTGCCTAGTTGTCTTCTTTTCATTGCCTTGAACCTGTAGTCACCTCAGATTCCATTAGCACTCCCTATACAGATCACCTCATAATAAAACTACAACCCTACAAATATACCTCTTCTCCAGACTGCTTCAAGCAGTTACCCCCTGACAGAACTGAGGCTGTCCTCTTAGGCAGGCAAAATGCTGTGAGAACAACATTGCTCCCTCAACCTGAAAGGATTTCTCTGGTGCTGATTTGCAGAACTAGTACTGAAATAATGATCAGCCAGACCATGCCTTGAACAAGATTATCTGCTCTGCCAGCTATAAAAACCTCTCAGCTATACAAACTCCTGGCCCTTGTCTTTCCCAATTTTTCTATAAAACATCAAAGTTCCTGTTAATCCCTTGGTGACAACTCTTGAACCTCTTTATCTCTTCTTCCATCCATAAGACATAACCTTCTTCACCTGTCTTCACTGCTCCTCTCTTTGGCATCTTGGGACAGGTGGATAAACCTAGTTTGGTCATTTACAGGTAAAGAAATGCAACTTGAGATCATACCATGAGTGAAATAAATCAGACCCATGTGTGTAAACTTTGAATTGTTTCACTAGTGGAAGAAACTGAACAAGTAAATAAGACCCAAAATGCACAAGAGATATTGTGAGTTGGGAAGAAATTGTTCAAAAGAAAAGACAAACTTTGATGGGGAAAAGGGAAAAGAAGAAAGGGAAAATTCCCTTGAACTAGGTAAGAAGTTTAAGAGGTAATGAGATTATGAAGCCTCCGGCTTTGTGTTCTGATGGATCCAGATGTAGTATTCATTGCTGATGTTCAAGTAGCAAGCTTAGGCTTAGACAGTGAGGGCACAGAAAAGTAAAATAGGATTCATTAATTTTTAATGTGCAAAATTCATTTTCAGTTCATCTTTATGTATTTTTTATTTTAGTGAGAGAAGAAACCTTTCAAAAGAAGAATTAAAATGCTACCCTTTATTAATAAATGATTAGCAAAACAACACTAGTCTGCAGAGATGCCAAACTGAGTTTTTCTAGGCTTTTTTAACTTTGTGTGTGTGTGTGTGTGTGTGTGTGTGTGTGTGTGTGTGTGTGTGAGATGTCTTCAAAATTTTGACCTCGAGGACTGATAAGGCACTTGCATTCTATTTGTCTAGCATTGATTTCAAGTTATCTTCTAATAATTAGTCAAGGACAGGGATATAGCTCAGTGGCAAAAGCGCCTGCCTGGCACATGCAAGCAAGGTCCCAAGTTCAATGCCTGTTACTCAAAGATAACAACAAAGAAAAAAAAAAAAACAAAACCCTTATAATCAGTCCCAGTGCTTTTCTTGTAGGCACAGTTTGCTCATATTTTTTTATCTTAATGAGAAAGAAATAAAATTAGCAATAAAACAGTTTCCAAAGAGGTTAATAAGAGCATTATAATTAATATATTGTGTATTATTATCTTTATAGTAGCTATTCACAGTATAAGATAAAGACATGTCTTATCCTAACAGTAGTAACATAAACTTTACTTTCTGATGAACTATGACAAACTAGCTGCTTAACTGTTTTGACTGTGCTGTATATAAACTTTTCATTTTTCCCTTTCTTTTCCCTTTCCCCATCTTGGTTTGTCTTTTATTTCAAACACTTTCTACCTAATTCACAATATTGCCCATTTTGGGTCTTATTTACTCATTTAGTTTCATACACTAGTGGAAAACAATGATGTTTATACATGTGGGTCTGATTCATTTCACTTATTAGTATGGTGTCTGGTTGTACCCACTTACCTATAAAAGTCTCTAGCTTATCCTATTTTATGGCTGAGTAGTACTCCATTATAATTTTTATTTTTATATTTACTTACTTATCTATTTATTTAGCTAGTTGAACTGGGGATTGAACTCAGGACCTTGCACTTGCCAGGCAGTCCTTTATATATTTTTTTTAAAAATGCATTTCTTTTATCCATTCATTGGCTGATGGCCATTTGGATTATTTACAAGATTTGGCTATGATAAATTGTGCGGCTATAAACATTGGTGGACATACATTACTGTGATATGATGTTTTTAATTCTTCTGGGAAGATACCCAGAAGGGGAATAGCTGGATTGAGTAGTGCTTCTAACTCTAGCTTTCTGAGGTATATCCACACCAGTTTCCACAGTGGTTGTACCAGACTACTCTCCCATCAACATTAAAGGGTTCCTTTTTCCCCATAGCCCTGCCAGCATTTGTTATTAGTTGATTTCTTGAGACAGTTATTTTTTCTGAAGTGAAGTGTAATCTTAGTGTTGTCTTAATTTGCACTTCTGAAATGACTAATTATGGGGAACATTTTAGATGTATTTATTTGCTATTCATATCTCTTCATCTGAGAAGCATGTATTCATGTCAATTGCCCATTTTTTGGATTGGGTCTTTGAATTTAGTGGGAGCTAATTTTTAAAAATTCTTTATGTGTTGTTGATAGAAGTCCTTTGTCTGAGGGACAGCTGGCTATTATCTTTTTCTCATTCTGTGGGCTATCTTTTCACTCAGTTATTTCTTTTTTTGTGTGCAAAAGCTTTATGATATTTCTGTGATGCACAGATTTGCAGCTAGAAAGGACTTATGGAGCTCATTTGGATTTATAAACATTTGAGAGTATTCATAGGGTTCTGAAAATACCATACAAGGCATTCTAGGGGGCGGATGTACTTGTCACCCTTATTAGGGCAACTTGGTGGGGGGGCTATCTCACTTGCACCCTGGTAGAGTGTTTACATGTCAAGTGACAATTTGGAATAACTAACAGGGAATAGTTAAGTCTGTAAGTTCAAAATACTTGAGTGACTAAAAATTTACTTTCTGAAGTATTGCCTCAATTTTCAATTATTTTCACAAAAGAATCTCCTGAAATGTATCTCAAGAATAAAAGACTGATACAAGTTGAGAGCCTTCAAACTTATACCATACTCTGCTAAGAAAGATTCACATCCCTTATATGAATTGCTGAGAAACCGGTCCCAAGGTAATAGCTTAAGGGAGTCTCTGTGTCTCTTATTTAACCAGGGCACTAGGAGATTAATGGTTTTGGCACTGACCTTCTGAGATCATCAGATCGCTGAAGTAAATCACATGAGGAATAATTTTTGAGAGTTGTGATAGAAAGAAGCAAATGTAAAGAATGAAAATCTAAATGAAAGAGAGATCACAAAAATTAGTGCTGAGCCTGCCCACCTTGAGCACATATATATTTATAATATCTAAGTATCCATTACCATAATTAAATCTTTTCTTTGATTTATTATGGTGCGATACAAAAGTATAAGAAAATGAAGAAGACTGGCTACCAAAGAAATCTCTATTGGGAGAGGAATTAGAACAGGATTGAGGCACTGTGAGGATGGTACTGACCAGACAAAGGCCTTTGAACCCCTAGAAAGAGCAAAGATAGCAAATGATTTTTTTCCTAGAGCTGGAGATGGACCATTAGCTGAAAGCAAGAAGTGTTAATTAGCCCACATTCTACATGGAAAAACCATCCATTTTCTATTGTGTTTGTGAGCGGGACTCACTTCTGCAACTGCCAGCAGCCCCTGCCTCTATGCACGCACACTCATAGTTGGTTTGGGGATCTGAACAGGAAGAAATAGACTCCTGAGAGACTGTGGTGCCTGTAAAGAAAAACTAGGTGCTCTGTGCCCTTCTCATACCTCTGTGGTTTGATAAGAGATGGGAGGTTGCCCAGAAAATTGCTCATAATACGAACAGTGCAGCGGTTTGTCATTTTCATCTGCAGTGGGTGGGTGTTCTGCCTTGTAGCTAGATGTCCCCCAAAGCCTCATGTGGTCATAGGCGGGGCTTTTCAAAGGTGCTTGGATCTAGAGTGCATGAGGCTGGGATCAAAGCTGTCTGCTATCTAAATTAGCTTTGATTGCTTTGGCTTAATCCTGGGTATGGACATTGGAAAAGCCTGTCTTGCTGGTGAGTGCTGCCCACCTTGGGGGCATGTAGCCGGAATGGAGTAGGGGACAGAAAGCTGCTGTTGTAGCTTGTTGGTTCCTTGACTTTGCTGCTTTTCTGCCTTCTGCACAGCATGAGCTGTTTCTCCTCTCTGATGCTCCCCTTCCTTGGAGCCAGCCAACCATGAACTGAAACCTCTACAAACGGTGAGCTAAAATAACCTTTCTTCTTTTAACTCTGGGAGTTGAGTATCTTGTCTTAGCAATGAGAAAAGTAACTATGAGGGAGGGCGACTAAACTGGGGCTTGTGGTCCTATCTCCAAAGCTGGGAAGAATGCAGGGAAGAGAAGAAGATAGTGTAACCAGGTGAAAGAGAGCAGATGTGACTGTGGGTTGCAGGTGGGCAGCAAGGGGAGAAATATACATGCATTAAAAGTATGTGGCATTTTGCAGACAGTTGGGTATAATTGAGAAGATTTATTTATCTAAGAGGGCTTGTCATTGTCTCAGGGAGATATTTGGGATTGTGTCCGCACTGGAGGGATCACTTATACCCCAGCCTACGTGACTCGGTAAGCTGTGTTGACTATGAAAAAAGACAGAACCCATATTACCCCTACTGGCCACCTCCATCACAAGCTGCTAAAGTTGAAGGAGCATCACAACCAGAGGAAAAGGATGCGTGTCCCCATGAAGAAGTAGCCATTCTACACTCCTACCTGCACTGATGGCAGAGGAGCAGGAAACCAGGCAGTGTGTGTCTGTGGGGAGAGTGGGAATGAAGACACCCACAGGCCTGCTGGCTCTAGGCCAAGGGAAGAACTGCTTCCTGGAGACTGAAGTGCTGCTTTGGCTTCATTACTATAGAAAGGGTCATGGGCCAGGCTGCAGCATGGTCAAGGAAGCCCCTGCCCAGTAGGAAAGGGAGAGTAATGGTACCTTGGAGAAGGAACTACACTCTATGTTTACATGGAGATAAGTTGACATTAGAGGAACTTATTTCTGAGCTATTTGCCCAGGTTTCTTTCTTTTCTTTTCTTCCTTTTTTTTTTTGGTGAAACCAGGGGTTGAACTCAGGCCCTTGCACTTGCTTTACTGGCAAGTGCTTATTCTACTGAGCTATCTCCCCAGTCCTATTTCTGACATATTTGGAGCTCACTGTAAGAACTTGTTCATTCCATCCTTGACTCAGCTTCTACTAAAACCCAGGCATCTTGATCTTAATTATGTAGGATCGTTGGTACTCTGCCCTGGAAGAGCAGACCAGAGCTCTTCCAAACCTAATCTAATACAGTGTCAGTTACCTTAATAATGTCCAGAAATGCCAATGCTAATGTTATACTCAAGGGAAAGATGGGAACGATTGCCTCTCAGTAGACATTCTCTGACAATTGTTAACTGAATGAAATAGGTCTCTGGAGAAATGGTCACATGAAATTAATTTATTTTTACAATATAGTACTGCTAATATATAGGCTCTAAGATTGCTTCCATCTATAACCAAGAAAGATTGCATCACATAATATTAAAACCAGATTTATTGGCATCACATTTAAAAATGTTTCTATCAATAAGATAATTCAATATTTATATTTTAAAAGGGATAAAAGTATATGGACAGTTATAATACCTGGTCTTTTTCATATTATCCCATGCTACAGAGGTAACCATTATTGATAAGATTTGTGACATATATTCACATACTTTCCATGAATATATAAGCATGTACGTATATTATACATACTTTTTACATGTGTAATGTTATACAGCTGTTTTTCACTTAGTATTTCAGAGATATCATTGAATGTTTGCCTCATGCTTTATAGGTCCCATTTTATTGTGAGAATATCTTACAACTTTCTGAACTAATAGATATCTGAACTGTCTTCTTTATTTTTTCTGAAAAAAAGTAAAAATTGCAAGTATGGGAAAGAAAATCAAATCACTCACACTAATCATGAAAAAGAACTGAAGCAGCTTCAATATTTTTATAATCTGATATGATACTCCAGCTGATTTCCATAAATGTCTCACAGAACATCCAGTTCAGAGAAGGATACTGCAATAGCAAATGCCTATGTTATGCTCAGCTTGAGTCCAGAAGCTTAACTAAGTAATTCAGCAGTTCTGCATCTTGGGGTGAAAAGGACATGCCCATCGTACTCTAGGATATCATTCGCTGTGTCAACTTGAAAAGTTTAAAAGTCCAACTACATGATTCAGTAATGGGTCAAGGTTCTTACTGTGTAAATATCCTTAGCTTGTGGAAGAGGAAAGCACTGAGATGGTGTGGGCATGGACAGATAGATAACACACAATATCAGGGAGGGAAAGAGGCTTATTGTTTGTGTATAGGAATACCATTGATTTTTGAGTGTTGACTTTGTGTCCAGCTATGCTACTGAATTTGGTTATTAAATCTAAAAGTCTCCTACTGCAGTTGTTGAGGTCTTCTATGTAGAGTTAATAGCATCTGTGAATAATGAAAATTTAACTTCTACAGAAAAAACCAAAACCATTGATTTAAATAATCTGTAGGGCTTTTATCATGAAGGAGTGTTGGACTTTATCAGAAGCTTTTCTACATCTATTGAGATTATCATGTGTCTTTGGCACTATTGATGTAGTGTGTTTCATTTATTGATTTGTATATATCAGACCATTCCTACATCCCTGGGATGAATCCCTCTTGGTCATAATGTATAAGCGTTTTGATGAGTTGCTGCATTCTGTTTGCTAGTATCTTATTGAGGGTCTTGCATCTATGTTCATTAGGGGAATTGGCATGCATTTGGTTGGGTATTTTTCTAGTTTTATTATCAAGGTAATATTTGCCTTTAGGAATCAGTTAGTGAGTATTGCTTCACTTTCAATTTTATTAAAGAGTTTGAGTATTACTGGCATTAAATCTTCTCTAAATATCTTGTAGAATTCAGAAGTGAATCCATCAGGACCTGAACTTTTCTTTGTTGGTAACTTTTTAATTATGTTTTCAATTTCATTAACGGATATTGAGTTACTCAGAACTTTTATATCTTCTTAAATCAGCTTTGGTTAATTTGTATGTATTTAGGAATCTTTCTATTTCTTCTATGTTTTCTATCCTATCCAAAATTTTTGAGTTAGGTATTGATGAACTTTGAACTTCCACAGAATGTTTACTGATTTCATCCTTATTTTTCCCTCATGGCATCAATTTCAGGTTTTTCCCCCTGTCTGTTAACACTGGCTAAGGTTTTACTAATTTCATTCACTCTTTCAAAGAACCAATTTTATTCATTAACTCTTCATCTCAGTTGCATTAATTTCTGCTCTGATCTCTATACTTTCCTCCTTTGGATGAGCTTTGGGCTTGTATTGCTCTTCTTTTTCCATAAAGTTGAGATGTAGTATTAGGTTATTTATTTATGTTTGTTCTGTTTTCCTATTGTGAGAATCCACAGCCATAAGTTTCCTTTTAGGATTTTTTTCACTGTATCTCACTGTACCTTCATTTTCCTTGTATCTCTAGTATGTTGAATCTGCATTTTTGTTTAATTGTAGACATTGTTTATTTTCTTCCCTAATTTCATCTGCAACCCATTGGTTGTTAAATAGGGTCTTATTTGGAATCCATGTTTTTATGGATTTTTTGCAGTTTCTTTTGCCATTGATTTCCAGTTTCATTGAACTATGATCAGATAATATGCACAGGATAATTTCAGTTCCTTTGCATTTAGTGAAGCATATTCTATGGGCTATGGGTCTATTTGAAAGAACATTCCACATACAGCTGTAAAGAAAAGGCATTCTGATATTGTTGGGTGGAACAGTCTAAAACATCTGCTAAGTGCATTTGTTCACAGGTTTGTGATTCAGTTATGATACTTATTTGCTGATTCTTTGCCTACTAGATCCATCTCTTTGTGACAATGGAATGTTAGCATCCCTGTTACAATGGTTTTATTACTCATTTGATTTTTTCTTTTTAAACTTTTTATTTATTTATTTGATACAGGGTCTCACTATGTAGTTCAGAGTTGAAGTGATCCTCCTGTCTCAGCTTCCCCAGCACTGGGATTACAGGTGTGCACCACCATACCCAGTTTCAGTGCCAGCAGAGCATGCCCAGGAATCAGGGACTGGCACAGCATGCAGTTCCAGGAGTTGTACTTGGGTCCTTGTGCTTCCCAAGTGGGCATGACTGCTGAACTATCTCTCTAGCCATTCATTTTTCTTTTCTTTTTTTTTTTTTAAAGCATAAAATTCAATTTATTATTTTTCTCAAGAGTTTTCTTCAGTCCATTCAGACCCAGCTCCTTACATGGGCTTTGCTGGAGGTCGTGGGGCAGCACCAGCAGGTCTAAATTGGGTTGGAGGTGTTCCATCCTTGTGGGCTTCATGAGATCCACTTTGCTGTGAATGGCACAACTGACACAGTAATGTAGCTTCACATACAGCTTGGGAAGCACACAACTGTCGAAGACACTCACTTCGGAGATGTCCCTGATGGCGGCAGTCTCCACTATGTTCCGAATGACAGACTTCTTAATGGCCTTAGCCTTGGGTATGCACCGGGCACAGTTCATGCAGCGAATAGGTTGCACATGACCGCGGCCCCTCTTGGCACGACCTTTGTTCCTTTTTTTTTTTCATCATCTTGGAAAGGAAGGCCTGAAAGATCTCATTTGATTTTCATGTCTGTTAAAATTTGTCTTACCTAGTTGGGTGCTCACATAGTTGATGCATATATATTTATGATTATTATCTCTTCCCTTAGACATTTTCACCTAACAAGTGTATAGTGACCTTTCTCTCTTTTGATCATTCTTGGCTTGAAGTTCACATTTTCTACAAACAGAATACCTACACCAGTGGGCTGGAGAGATAGCTCATCAGTCTAAGTGCCTTCATGGCAAGCATAAGATCCCAAGTTCAATCCTCAGCTGCATGCTATGCCAGCCCCAAAACCTGGGGAGCACCATGCTGCCCCAAAACCGGGTGTGGTGATGCATGCCTATAATTCCAATGTTGACGAAGCTGAGACAGGAAGATCACAATGAGTCCAAACCGCATAGCAAGACACAAGACCCTGTATCAAAAAAAGAAAAGAAAGAATACCTACCTCTGCTTTTTTTTTTTTTTTTTTTTTTCAGGACCGGGGTTCAAACTCACGGCCTTGCACTTGCCAGACAGGCACTTGTGCGACAGAGCTATCTCCCTAGCCCCAATCCCTGCTTTTTTACTGGGTTCCTATTATATGGAAGATTGTTTTTCATCCTTTTGCAGGGTATATTAATCTGGATTCAAGTTGTTTTCTTTCAGGACTTGAAATACGCTAGTCCAACTTCTTCTTGACTTGACAGTTTGTGTTATACCATAAGTTTCAGTCATTTTTTTTGTAAACAATTCAACCATTCTATTAATTTTCCATAGTTTAAGACAGTTCTCACCCCCAAGAGAGTGCTTCAAAACATTCCTCAAAAGATGAGAAATATAACTATCATGTGATTCATCATATATATCCCACTACTGGATATATATCCAAAAGAAATAAAGCAGTATGAAATCTGCACCCTCATGTTTATTAAGCACTATTTCTTCTGATAGCCAAGTTATAGGATCAATCTAGGTGTCCATCAATATGTGACTGGATAAAGGAAGTGTAATATGTGTGCATGATAGACTATTATTCACTCATAAAAAGAGTGAAATCTTGTCATTAGTGTCAACATGGGTGAGCATGTTACACAAAATGAGTTGGAGACAGACAAATGCATATTCTGACTCATCTGTGAAATCTAGAAACTCTGTCCTCATGGAAGTAAGGCGTGGAATAGTGTTTATGGATTCTTGGAAGGAGAGGCAGTACTAGAGGATGGTTAATGAAAACAGAAATGCAAATGTGTTTGAGCAGTAAGGTGTAAAGTGACATAGCATAGCTGGTTGTAGTAGTGCACACCTGTAATCTTAACACTCAGGAGGCTGAGACAGGAGAATTGCTGTGAGTTCAAGGCCATCTTGGGCTACATAAATGAGTTGAAGGCCAGCTTATATTGCACAGTGAGACTCTGTCTCAAAAACAAACAAAATAAATAAAATTGCATAACATATTAGGATAATTATGGTTGTTAGTATTTAACTAAATACTTTAAATGGTAGAGATGTGGAATGTTCTTTGTGCAAAAAAATGTTAAATATTTGAGATAATGACTTTACCAGTTATGCTAATCTTACTACACATTCTGTACATGTATTGAAATATCATATTGTACTCCATTAAATGTGTGTCAAATAAAAACTAAAATTAAAATTAAAAGATATAGGGGCCATCCAAATAGCTCAGAAGATTAAAACACCTGCAAAAAGGTGTAGGCACCCAAGGTCCGATCCTTGGGCCTGCCTTGCTGGCCCCACACCTGGGGAAGGCTGAGATGGCAATTGAGACTGGACGTGGTAGTATATGTCTGTAATCCCAGCTCTTGGGAGGCTGTAAACAGGAAGATCACTGTGAGTCAGATCTAGTAGTGAGACCCTGAACATGCTGTAGACCCATCCCTAAAATACAAAATAAATAAATTAATAACATAATTCGCAACAAATATTCATGTCTATGCATTTTTTTCCTTCTTGAGCAAATATTTTAATTCAACTATACATTATTGATTTCCCTATCCAAAAATCTATAACTCAATGTTTGCTTTTTCTGAGACTGGCTGTGTTTAAACTATAATAAAGAAATTGTGTAAAGACTATAAAGTTGAGTAAGGATCTAATTAAGTAATATTGTGGATTTTAATATTTAAAACATGCCATCCTTATCTTTTAAGAAATTCCCCACTAATTACTTAACACGTTGTAGTTTTGAAGTCAACTTTCTTTTGTCAGGTGTTATGATTAATTATATATATATTTTTAAAAATCCAATGAAATGTAGAGGAGAAAAAGAAAGTGCAAGTTTAATGGCAGTTTAAAACCTTAAACCCTGCTGAAATTAAGTCACTGATCAGTGTTGTATGTTCATAACTTTTTGTAATTGTTACTATGATAGTACAGTCAGTGTTGCTATCTCTAAATCAAGATTGTCACTCTCTGTTATCTCCAGTGATGACCACAGATATCCTATCTGCAAGATTTGGCAGGTAAATCACAACCTGGATTGTTAAGACACCTGACCCATATCATATCTGTGTGTGCTTCTGTCCTATAGCTGATAGCAGCTAAGTCATTGTAAGCTGTATGGACTCCTTTTGCAATAAGGCCAAATGAAGAGATATCACAATTCTAGATTTGAAGTTGTATTTTAAAGCTATAGTGACAAAACCAGCATGGTACTGGCACAAAAAAATAGACATGTAGCTCAATGGAGCAGAAAGAGGATACAGAAACAGCTGCAGACACATTCAGCTACCTGATATTTGACAAAGGGGGCAAAACTTTCCACTTGAAGAAAGATAACCTCTTTATAAATGGTGCTTGGAAAACTAGCTATTCACACAGAGAAGATTAAATCTATATCCATATATCTCATTATGTATTAAACAAAAATAAAAATGAAGCAAATACATAAATGCTAAAACAGAAACAATCTATTAGAAGATAAAGTAGGGAAAACTCTTGAGGACATAGACATAGGCAGAACTTTCTGAAAAGAAACCTAGTTGTATAGAAATAGTACCAAGAATCAACAAATGGGACCTGTTATGGTTTGGATCTAGGTGTCTCCCCAAATCTTCATGTAGTTATAGATGAGCATTTTTTGAGGCAGCTGAATGTAGCGTTTGTGATTTATTTGTATTTAAATAACTGGGATTAATGGTGGGTGATTGCTGGATCAGTTCACTGATTGGGTTGGCACCACCCTAATTCTGATAGATTGGATACAGCATAAGGAGCATAAAGAGACTTGTCTCCCTCACTCTCCTTTCTTGTTGCTTTTCTGTCTTCTGTTACCATGGTCTATTGCTCCTCTGTTGTGAGCCACTCTGTCTTTAAACCAGAAGATTATCACCTGAAACCTCTGTAAATTGTGACCTAAATAAACACTTTCCCCTTAATGTCACCTATTGGGTATTTTGTCTCAGCAATGAGAGAAAAGTAACTAAAACAGAACTTGGTACCAGAGAAGTGGGCGTGTTGATATAAATATACCTAACCATATGGTTCAGGAGCCTTTGAAAATGGCTTGTGGGAAAAGCTTAGAAAATTCTGGAGATGCTGGCTGAAAAAAATAAATATAGAACTTCTGAAGTTTTTCTGTGTAGGAGATTCTAGTCAGAGCTCAGAACAGAAGGCTGATAAATCTGCTGGTATAGACTAGGCTGTGTATTTTGCTACCAGGAAGAAGATCTACAGTGGTTACTGGACTTCCAATGATGTGTGTGGTGGCTTGGCAAAAAGCTTGTCTGAATAGAGATCTTGTCCAAGCCTAAGATTAAGAGGAGTGGACTAATTAAACTAGCAGAAGAAATTTCAAATGTTGAGGCAGTAGCATGGGTTTTTAGCTAGACTTATGATGAGAATGAAGAACAGAGAGCCCAACTGTTCTCTGTTGGGCTTAAATGTGAATGATTTAAAATATGAGCTTGACCAGAAGGGAAGCTCCAGTACAGCAGTAGACTGAAAATAAGAGCAGAGGAGTTACTGACTGCTGAGAAGAAATAGAATATATATCTTGAGAGTATCACAATAAGGAGTAGGACTCCACCCTTTGAAACTTCAAAATTGCAAAAATGAAAGACTGTGTTGTGAAGAAAGCTATAGAGAATCATGATCCAGATTGGCTGCAGCCTAGATAATTTGTTCCTCAGAATTGGATTCAGAGTGCTCAGGAATCTAGCTACTTGGCCCATACAGCTGAAAGAGAGAGAGAGAGAGAGAGCGAGAGCGAGAGAGAGAGAGAGAGAGAGAGAGAGAGAGAGAGACAGACAGACAGAGAAAGAAAGAGACAGAGACAGAGAGACAGACAGAGACAGAGAAACAGAGACAGAGACAGAGAGAGACAGACACAGAGAGACAGAGAGACAGAGAGAGAGAGAGAGAGAGAGAGAGAGAGAGAGAGAGGAGAGAGAGAGAGAAGCCTACCTACTGCTCCAGCTGGGAGTAGACCTTGGTATCATCCATGTAGCATTGGTTTTAGGTGCATGCAAAATCCAAGACTTGTGGGGGATAGGAAGGCTTCCACTCAGATTTCAGATGGCCTGGGAGACCAGACTGTGCCTGGAGAGAGTGGTGTGTGAAGCAATGAGTGTAAAGCCAAAGTTGCAGTGGAGACCCCAGAAGATTGGAGATATTAGAAACATATATCATTAAAGGCAAGCTGAAAGGAAAGAGAAAAACAGGCCCAAGAGAGAAACCATGAGAGCTGTAGCTACCGGAAGTGTGATTGGGGTAGAGCCACTAAAGGCCTTTAGAGCTCAGAGTGCTTTGGATGCTGCACTTGGATCTACAGGACTTAATGTTTGCCCTGCTGGATTTTGGACTTGCTTTGGAACCTTTGTTTCCCTATGTACCTTTTGGAATGGAAATGTCTGTCTAGTACCATAGAATGTTGGAACTGTTTAACTTTCTTTTCATTTGTACAGGGACTTACAGCTAAGAATCTACCTTACAACTCAGAGGAGATTTGAAACTTGAACTTTTGAACAATTATGAAACTGTTAGCACTGGAAACTCTTGGACGTGGGCTAAATAATTTGCCTTTTGCACAGAGGGGTGTGCATGAGTCTTTGGGGAGCTGGGAAGAATGGTGTTTTAGGTCTAGCTGTTCCCACAAAGCCTCATGCAGTTTTAGATGGGTCATTTGCAGAAGCAGCTGAATCTATAGTTTGTGATTGATTTGTAGTGTAATGCTGGGATTAAGAGTAAGTGATGGCTGGGTCAAGCCACTGATTGGATTGGTGCCCCTCACACCCCCATGCTAATCACAGCAGTCTGGATAAGCTAAGAGGAGCAGGAAGAGGCTTGTTTGCTATTTTGCTCTTACTGCTTTTACCATCTCCTGCTGCCCCAGCCACCAGGAACTGTTGCCCATCTTCTGTGTGCTGCTCTGCCTTGGAACCAGTTAATTATGGACTGAAACCTCTACAAACTTCAAGCTAAATAAGGCTTTCCTTAACTTTGGGTGTCTGGTATTTTGTCCCAGAAAAAAGAGAAAAGAAACTAAGATAGGATCACATCACATTTTAAATTTCTGCACAGCGGAAGACCCAACCAGCAGAGTGAAGAAACAGTCTATGAAACTGGAAACATTTTTTGCCAACTATTCCTCAGACAGAAAACTAACACATAGAATATCAAAAGATCTTTTAAGAATTAGATTCCCTAAGACTCAATTAGATTCCCTAAAGACTCAATCAAAGTTGAGAAACTTAAGTGAATAGTTTTTTTTTTTTTTTTAGAAGTATTAATCACCAATAAATACATGAAAAAAGATTCAGCTACATTGGACATTAGCAAGTAAATTGAAACAACACCAAGATTCCATCTTACTACATAGAGAATGGCTATCATCAAAAAATTGAGCGTTAATAAATGCTGGTGAGGCTGTGCAGAGAAGGATCCACTTCCCATTTGAGTCTAAAGAAGATACTCCATGGGTCATTGTAGCCCTGGACAACTTGTGTTGAGGCACCACAGATAATCACCTTTTAAAATTTTTTTTCTAAATTATTCTTTAAAGAACACAAAATAATGATAGGAAAAAACAGTGTTAGAAATGAGACAAAATTTCACTGAGCAAAGTAATAGGAATTCAACAAGCATTGCCATATTATGTGATGCTATCTTCAAATTAGTTGTTCAGTTTACCAGACATAAACGTACAAGACTCATTTAAAGAAAAACAAAACAGAACAATAACAAAAATGTTGTAAGAAATTCAAAGGAAAAATTAGAATAAAAAGAAAAAAAATTTTAAGGATTAACTGCTCCTTTCAAAACACCAGCAGAAATCAGCAGTACAATTGTCCAAACCATTTTGCTTACATACCTAAGCAAAAAATAACACAACTAAACCATACTTGTGAAGAAATGGACTTAGTAGACATTTATAAAGTGTTCCACCTACCAGTATCGGAATACACATTTTTCTCAGCTGCACACAGGAGGATGTTCTCCAAAATAGACCATGTGTTAGCACATAGAACATGCTTAAGTAAATGGAAAGGAGTTAAAATTATCCCATCCATATTGT
This sequence comes from Myocastor coypus, assembly GCA_004027025.1. Classification (NCBI taxonomy): domain Eukaryota; kingdom Metazoa; phylum Chordata; class Mammalia; order Rodentia; family Myocastoridae; genus Myocastor; species Myocastor coypus. The sequence goes on from PVJA010006319.1 coordinate 73,658, forward strand.
CTGACCATTGTGCAACGAAACTGGAAATTACTGACAAAGGAAACAGCAAAAACTCTATAAACACATAGAAATGAAATAATACCCTCCTGAGCAATCAATGGAGGTCATGGCGGAAATTAAAAAAAAAAAAAATTAGAGAGCCGGGCGTGGTGGTGCATGCCTATAATCCCAGCACTCCGGAGGCTGAGGCAGGAGGATTGATGTGAGTTTGATACCAGCCTGGGCTACAAAAGTGAGCTCAAGGCCAGCCTGAACTGC